>JAZBGX010000237.1:0-39871 GCA_037414775.1 Zonitis immaculata
ATATATAAATATTTTATTAGCCAAATTGTCAATTAGCCACTTTCACAAATTCAGCATTGTCGTATCCACGTGCCCCAATAAAAGCAGTTGTTATACCTTTACGATCGATCGCCCGCACTCTAACAAATAAAAATGCAGCTACCAAACTAGCAACAATAAGTACCAATAATAACATAACCAGACCAGCTACAAAACTAGGTACAGACATACAAATTGTCTCTGGATCATTTGTTGATGCTGATTGTATAACAACAGTTTCATTATTTTGTGCTGCATTTAATGCAAAATTAACATCACCGGGTGCAACAACTTGAATTGTACGACTAGTATTAACATCAGTCATTTCTTGTGCCTCACGTTTATAAACATGACTAACAACAAAATTCATAACAACTGGACTACGTCGTTTTCTAACACCTTGTAATTCGGCTGGTAGATTTTCGACAGATCGTGGACGACCACCTAATGTCGCTAAATTACCTTCAAATTCATCCGAAACACTACTTTTCCTTTTAACGGTATTGTATGAGCCGTGATGGCCTGGTGGCGGTGGTGGTGGTAAATGTACATCATTACCATTTTGTTGAACTTGAGCAACTTGAGGTGCTGGCGATGATAAATTTGGTGGATTTGATGTTGATGATGATGATGATGTTTGAGCTTGTGGTGCTGGTACAACATCAGCGTTATTTTCAGAATATGCACCAGCTGGACCAGATGGATGTCTAGGATCGGGGAATGCTGGTGGTACACCATATTCAGATAATGACGGAGCACCATATTCAGTATTCAAATTACCATGGCCACCGAAATCTCCATTGCCAAGTGCATTTCCTAGTGGAGGAGGTCCATAATCACTTGTTAAACCTAAACCATGTCCACCACATTTTGGTTCCGGACAATTATATCGACATACTTGTATAACACATTGGAAATGTACATTCATTGAATCGGGGAATTTGAATGCTTGGAAATATGCAAATGATACAACTGATGCTGATGGACCAAAGTTTTTGATTTTCTGGAATTTACTCATAATTTTCGGTCGAACAACACAACCGTATTGATCAACTAATTGAATTGGTGCACGTTTACCATCATGGGCCACACAATTACGTACTAACATATCAAATTTATTCTCGTCATCTTTTATAGCTAATACCATTGTCATTGTTTGGCCAATTTTAACAATACCGGATACTTCTGATGCCCATGGACCTTTTCCAACTTGAATTTGCATCCAGCATTGTAAATTATCTCCTAAGAAATTGGCAGTTACAGCATGGAGCATATCAACTTGGAATGGGCGGAATGTAACGGCTTTTTCGTAAAAATCATACCATGTACAACGTAATTTTCTAGCTTGATCCCATACTTCTTGTACATAAGGATCATATTGTATTATAATTGTATTTTCAACATAACTACCACTAGGTGTTGGACTACCATAACCACCAGCATTATGATTTGCCGATGACGACATACCACAACTATTCAAAAATATTTCAAATGTAGCACTCAAATGTCCAGTACCTGGTTTTAAATGGACACAATGCGGATCACTGTAGAAACCTTTTGAAAATATCATTCCATAAAATGGACGATCAAATTCAATATTAACACGCATATGAGTTTTCTCGCACTGCACTTGTAAATGTTTTATACGTGGCATATCCGGTGTTGCTAATGGCCATGGATCATCTGTATTACCTGTACCACTACTTTGTAATATTGCTGGTGGTGCATAACCAGGTCCTGATAATGGTGGACCATAAACACCACGATGCTCTAATGGTAATGAAGCTGAATCCGATAATGGTGCGTCACATGTAATTTCCTATTCATTATATAATTAAACAAAAAAAAAAAAATTAAAACATAATTTTATCTATAATTTCAATCTTACTCTTAATAATGATATTGCTAATATTCCAAATGTGACAATCCTCAATGTCATATTGTTTGATGTTATATTTAGCCGTTATCGTTTCTGAAATGATTATTATTAAATCAAATTGAATCGAAATTAATTAATTAATTGATATTATTTTATTGAAATATTGAAATAACAACGATTGCATCAATGGTCTCAACATACCGCTCTTCACCGCAACAGCTTTTGACCCACTAACACACTCCCCAAGCACAGTTCACCGTCCTGCATCATAGTTGCATCTTTTTATTCATTTATTTATCATTAAATTTATTCAAAATAAAATCATTGGAAAAAAAAGAAAAATAAATGAAATAAATAAAATTTGTTTTAAATTAAAATTTAATTAAAAACAATCATCGAATAATTGAAGCGCCACATTGAAATTGGACCAAGTCCTACTTAAATTATTTATTTAAAAAAAAAAAAAAAAAATCATACACGACCTTGCCTTATCTAATCCAGATAAATAATCATCTAGTATATCTATCTGAATCTTATTTCCCATCATCGACCGACATTATTTACTATATTATATTTAAATTTAGAAAGTGGAACAGTACGATCAGATTCTTATGATCTATAACTATTAATCTAAAATCGTTAACACCTAATTAATGATTTGTCGTACAATAAAATAATCGTTAATCATGGTTCAGTTAGAATAAATAGAAATAATGATTTTTATTATTTTCTAATTCTATTGTTAATAATTAAATTATTAAATTTTCTCTTTTTGTCCGATTGTTTTTATCTAGAAAGTATAACGATCAGTAAAGCTTAGCGAAAATTGTATTGTTTTGAAAATTTTCTTAAAAAACAAAAACAAATTTCAAAATTATGTAAATGTTGTTATTAATTACATTATTATTGATAAATACCGTTATTCATATCAAAAAAAAAAAAATGTAATCAAAATGAAAATAGTTGAGTTTTGATGTATCGATTAAATAACTTAAGGCAAATTTATAATTGAGCTGTGCGTTGTTAATTAGCACCTGTGCTTTAGCTATATAATATTTTAAGTCGGCTAAGTTTACGTACGTCGAGTCCATTGACACACTGCCATGCTTTCATTTCCACTGTGTGCTCAATACAACATTTTTATACACAGAGAGATGAACAATCACATATAAATAACCAAAAAATTATTCTAATCAAAATAGATTTTCAATTATAATTATATTTATAACACGTTTTATTATCGAATAAAAAAAAAAATTGATGGAATTTTTTTGTATTGTTTTGGAATAACAAAAATCAACACTGCACACTGATTGCGAGCTTTAATCCAAAGCTACTTACTATAAAATAATCCGATAATCGTTGTTGTTTAACAATAACACAAATTCAGATAAATCCTTAAACCAGCTGACACTTGTACACATTAAACAAATAATTATATATCCAAATTTATATAGCGACACTATTAACAATAATTAATAAATATTACTAATATCTATATTAATATTGTTATTTTTATTTATTTAAAACACATCTACCGTACAACTGAACGGAAAGTAATACAGATTAAAATTTCCCGTTGGGTTTTATATTGACGTGAAAGTTTGCCCCACTCTGGGTAATTTTATTTTGAAATGATGTACCACTGTTCGGAATTGGTGTTTTGAAGCTTTATATTTCTTTCACATGTATATATGTGTTTTAATATAACATTACCGGATCCGATAACATTTAAACAATTATCAGAAAATTTTTTAAATGATTCATGATTCGAAAAAAAAAAAACATATCACTTTCTTTTACAATTATATTATACATTGTTTTCTATTATTGCACAATCAACGAAATTTTGTCACCCTTTATTTTATTATTCTACTTTCGTTTAAACGGATTTTCCACAACAATGTTTTCGTAGTTTTATATTGTCAAATACCAGGATTTTGTTAAATAGAATTTTTTATTGACTATAAAATGAACGTACTGGTACAAGTTTTAGTTAATCTAAATCCTTATTGTTGTTATCGGAATTTTCTTCGGAAAAATCGCTATTTTCCAATAATAAAAAGTTTCATCGATAGATTGTTTTAATGTAATAAAAATATAGGTTAATGGTTCAAATTTATAAAAAGAAAAATCATAATTCAAACGTTATTAAAATTTGAAGTTGTTACATTCTTTGGATTCTGTGAAGCGGAAAATAGATAAAAAAAAGATTGAAAATTTTTTTCGAAAATAAAATAAAAGGAAAAATTCTATTTTGTAATCATCAATTTTGTTACAATAGAAAAACGTCTAATTACGGTTAATTATGAAAATATCTAAATTTCTATTGTTCTAGGAGTATACTAATTGTTATATAACTAATTTTGTAAATTATATAGAATGTTTTGGGCTCAAATACAGTACCTTTAATAAACCGAATGACCTAAAAAAGGTATAAAGTTTTTTACTTTGAACAACCAATCAGAAAATTGTAACTACTGATATACTACCGGAAATTTATTCCAATAAATAGTTTGATATAAGAATTTCCTTTATTACAATTCTATTATATACAGTCTGTTTCACTATTAGAGATAACCTTTTTGTTTTAGCGACCGTTCAAACGACTCTTGTTGCTATTCGGAGAAACAATATAGCTTGGTTTTTCATATTTTGCAAATCGTTCTAATTGAAAATAGGTTATTACTACTATTGAGACACTTTGTAGATATTTTTTTTTTCAATTTAGAAAATCATCATTATTGCAACTTTCCAGTAATTATCATCATCTGTACAGATCGTTAATTAAATAGAATTGAGCAATTTTATTTTACTTAATAATAATAATAATAATAATACGTATAGTTGACAACTTTCATGAATAGAATAAAAAACAGTTGGTCAATTTTATTGGGACGTTAGGTATAAAATAGTTTAATATTCTTTTTACTAATTTTATTGTTGTTATTTTGTAAATTTGAGATGTATTGAGTTATGTTAAAATTTTTTAATATCCGGGTGCAATGATATGGGTACCCGATTTCAACTTAAGTGAAAGCTATATTATAAAAACTATATGTTTGCGTCAACTTTTGTGATAAAAATTTCTTAATAAACGTAATACCAACATATCATCCGGATGTTGTCCCCTTTGATTATTTCTATATTGTATTTTAATATACCTTTCGTTTTTTATTAATATTCTATTATTATTATTATTATTATTATTAATTTCTTATTTGGTTATACTAAAAATGGACCTTCAAATGAATCACCACTTTCTCTTAATTTAAAATACAATATTGTATATACAGTGAAATGGGTTATTTTAATATATGGTGGTGTAGAAATTTGAAAATCGAAAAAAAATATAACAAAGAAAATTAATATTCAATTAGATACCAATTGAGTCATACAAATAAAATTTAATTCGTTTTTTTCCTTCAATTAAATTATCTTATACATTAAATAAGCACACACCTAAACTAATTTGATTTCATATAGCATACATGCCCTAAAATGTTATTTTAATCGGTGTCAAACATATTTTAAACAAATATATTGTATAAAATAAAACAAAACAAACAATCAACAATACGAATATTAATTTATTGTTGAATTTATAAATTATAAATATAAATTATAAATTATAAATTTATAATTGTTTTGGGTAATTTGCAAAACAACAATATAGTTATATAGAAAGTAACCTGAAATCACGGTTATTTTTATTATTTTTTGCGATTTTTCTTTTCTTTATAATTCCATCATCTGTCATGAAACATTTGTTTTATTAATGATTTTTGTTTTTTCTCTAATTCTAGTTCAACAAAAGAATATCTAAAAACTTTTCTAATCCTAATTAGGTACCAAAAAAATTTCTGCCAACAACTATTTAGAAAAGTAAAAATAATAATCAAAATCTACGCACACAAAAATTGGAATTAGAAGAAAAGGAATCGTGATCTAATTTCTCTAATAATTCGATGAATGATGAATATAAGACTTTTGCTGGTTTATTTTATTGTTCTACAGCTTTACCGGATTAAATTTTTTGTTGAATTATCGACAATTCGATTTTTTGTCGAAATTGGAATTAAAAAAATGAATAAATAAACAAAACGAGGGTGGTTTTTCGTTTATTTTGTATTAATTATAATTATTTATGTTACATTATTTCCCATTTTTGTTGATGTTAGTGGAACCATAACGGTTATTGTTGTTACAATAAAATAATGGGAATTTCTCAAAGACAAAAGCTACTAAAACAACAAACAAACGTATTTTTTTTCTTAGTTTTAATTAATAGAACTCAAGACTACTGCCGAAAGATTTATCCAACTATTCTACCTAGTTTTTTCATTAATAAATATTTCCCTATAACAATTACACAGATATATTTACTGCTCTAATTAATAATTAAGACATTAATTAATAAATAATTTGATAATAACGAAAGAATTAACGAAAAATGACCATTACGTTGATTTTTGGGAAATTATTAAATTCGACTTGTATTAACACAAAAAAAATCCATAATTTATACTCTATTATTGTTATAATTATAACTATTATTATTAAAAAAAAATTAATAAAGATTCTTAATTTATTATTATTATTGCATATTTTTGAGTAAATAGAACATGAATTCGTTTAATTTTTATGTTATAAAGTGGAATATTTTTCTAATTTTCATTTATAAAAAATCACCAAACCATAAATAATTTATTAGAAACAATTCAATAATATTATCGTTTAGTAGAGGGATTTCGTTCGAATTTGACTCGATGATTATTATTTAATAATAATAATAAAAAAAATTTATTATTTCAACATATATATATATAATTGTGGTTTTTGAGTAATCATCATCATGATCATCATCTTCATCTTCTTTCTTTCAACTATCGAATCACGGCACTGGAACAACTAATACATGACTCCGGAGAAATCTGGGTCACGTCCGCATCCGGAATCTATGCACTGTCCATCGACCTTGACATCGCTTATACCAGATCGAATTTTGACGGATTCTTATCAACTTTCTATCATTACAAAATTGTTTATTAATAAATTTCGAGTTAGATTCGAATAATTAATTAATCAATTATCGATAAAATATAATATACTAATAGCCTCGAACAATATTTACCAAAAGACATTAGTATTGTTATTAAACAAACAAAACTACCATTTGCCTTATATTTAATGTTACTATAGATATTATAGATAATGTTTTGTGGAGAAATTTAGAATAATTGTGGGTATGAAGAGTTTTTGACTCAAAAAGGGCCTTGGCTTTCTCTTGAACGGGTTCAAGGTGAAGAAAACCAGTATAATAATTATTATAAATGTGTTTGAAACACATTTTTGGGGAAATCTCACGAAATGACTAATCATTTTATTGTTGAATGTAAATTCAACAAACTGTATAGAAAATGGTAACCAAGCGAGACGTCTGTAATTACATCAGTGTCAATGCGAGGGTTTCAAAAACTTTCTCCATCCACGTTTCGTATTATTCAAAATAATAATAATTAACGTACAGTTGATTCGAAAATATTTTAAATTCTCTCAAGTCCATTAAAATTAGAAATGTTCATAATTAATATATATATATACGTTCTAATTAATTCATTTTATATATCAAAAAATTTCAGTTGAATTAATTGAAAATAGACAAAATTAATTAGAGTTGATGTTTTTCCTTCGATGACATAATTATTTAATTATACAATTTAATATCTAGTTAATGTCTATCGATTTTCAATTGTTATCAACGTTGAATGTACATTATAATTAAATAAATATTAAAATTCATCCAAAAGTCGGTCAATTCTAGCTCGAATTACTATTTAATAATATACTAAATAATAATATATTTTTTTTATTAATATTTTTAATGTTTCCTTATCAAAATTATGACAACGTGTTAATTTTTGATCGATTAAATTATAATAAAAATTTAATAGGCATATATTAATATTTAATTGGAAAATTTTCGAAATTCTTCGAATATTTTATTTCGGTTTAGAAAAATAAAAGTTAAGAGAATCATCAAAATCGGCTGATTGTGAAATTTTCGTAAATTATTTGACAAATTCTCAAATATTGTTCTTATTGAAATCGACTGAAAATTGTTCGTTTTACTGGGTATATTTCGATCTCAGAATTTTCGAAATTCTCGAATATCGTACGTCGCGATACGATAATTAATTTTCAAAATTTCTCCTCAAATACCATAGAATTTATATTATTTTATACAAATATTTCTAAGAATATGTCAACAAATTTGATGTTGATAAATTATTGCTATATTGACAGTAACTTGATGATTAATTGAAGTAATTATGATCAATTATTTGGTAATATCGATAAAACTTCTATTGTTGTTCTTGGTGATAGGTTCAAATGGAATTAGTAGCAAAAAAAAGGCCAATCTTTTTAAACAACAATTTTTATTTTTTATCAATTTAATAATAATAATAATAATTACAATAAATTTTTGTTGTGGGATCGAGGCCATTTCGAGCATATTAATAAAGTAGAACAAACGTTAGTATTAAATCGCAGGTATATATCTAAATGTTATTTATTTTTATTTTTCTAAATTATAACTTTCATTCAACTAAACCGGAAAATTTTTAAAAACAATTTTTTTCTATCTATTCTAATTAATTATACGTTTCAACTGGCATCGTGATTTTTATCTATTTAACAATATCATCGATTATATAAACTTATTATGAGATAAAGTTATTGTTAACACAATATGAATATAATAATCAATATTCATAATTGAAGGTATAATTAAAAAGTGAAATTTTTTAATCTTTTATTCTTTCATATTCATCACCCGGACCCCTATTGTTCTAATTTATCTTTGTATTTATTGAAAAATACTCGTAAATTAACGATTAGAAATTCAATCAAAATTATTTTGATCATCGTTAATCGGAAATGCATTAGATTGAAAAAATAATAATAATAATGAATTTGTGTGAAAAGTGGACCTAATACTATATATTATGTTATTCGGAATAGTGCTAGCGGTTATATTTTGAATAAAAATTATAATAATTAATGTGGAAGAGAGGAAAAATATATTATTATTATTATTTCTTTTTTTTTTTTAATGACGGTGGGGTTGTACCATCTTAGGTGAACGGTTCGATGATAATGATGAAAGAGCGGTAAATTAAAACAACAGGTAGGTGCTTAGTGTTTGTTTGGACCACATTTTGGCAATTGCTATTGGTGTTTCTGGTTCGTTCACTAGTACGTTCAGTGTCAAGCCATGACCCACATTGAGGTCCTTACATAGAGAAAGTTTCACCAATCATAATATTAAAATATATATATAATATATATTTATATAGATATGCTTTTTCCCTTTTATGAAATAAAAAATTCGATTACTCCAACCAACCGCAATTATTTTTTCGAAAAACCCACAATATCCTCTCATTATCCTTATTATCATTGTCTGACTATTGTTTAACATCTACAAATATAGTTTATTGAACAAATAATTAAAGTTGAATTGTACCTAAATAATAAAGTGAATCCTATAAAATGTAATAAATAAAATTTGATTATTTTAGAGAAAAAGGCATTCAATAAGTGGAGTACAAGAGAAAGTGATAAATAATGGAATGAAACAGGAAACCGTTCGATTGTTCTCCTTTAGATTCAATTAAAAAGCAAAAAAAAGAAAGAAAGAAAAAAGAAATAAAACTAAATAAGTAAATTAATCCACTTCACTCGACTTATTCCGGCACGGATATCCTTATTTAACACATATATCTCAAAAAAATCATCAAAAAGTTGAGGAAAAAAGAAAATGATTGAATTCTAAAAAATAATAGAATATATATATAATATATACGGGAAATTTTGTTTATGAATGTTGGATATTTCCGGACTATCGAACAAATTCGACTCCCTAAGGGTTTTGTTTGTTTTATGGTGGTGTTTTTTTTTTGTGCTCGTTCGATAAATAAATGGGAATATCGTTGACCGTTTGACGTAAATATAATTTATCAAAATAATATTTTATCTTACTTAAATTACATTTTATTTGAGCAGGACAACAGGATTTTCCTATAGATAGATGATATAAATTTCAATAAAAACGTTCATCATTTTGATTGAATATATTTTTTTTCCAATTTGTTTTATTATATCAATAAATTGATAACGGAAAATTATTTAATTATAGTGTTTGAAGTGATTCTCATTTGATGTCAGAACAACATTTTAAATTACGAAATTTCCGGCAATATATATACATATATAGATGTGAATAAATTTATAATGCCACTGCTTGAAATAGCAGATCAACATTATTAAATATATAATATCTACTTAATTTTTATAAACATCTGTCTAGTTATTAGTAGGTTAACGGAACAGTTGAAGATATAATCATAATTATAAATACTAAAACTGGTCAGTTAGTGAAACGCAATTTGTAAAATTGCAAAATTTTTTCATTATAATCATTAAAGATAAAATATCCCATCTAATAATCAAATACAACTGAAATTACTCATGAAATAACAATTTTCTGCCAATATTTCATAATTAGATTAGAATTTCTAGTTTAAATAATTTAAATTTCACATAATTTGTTGTAAAAATTGTATAAAAATTTAAATACGGACCTGTTGCTTTCTTATATATGCAACCAATTATACACATATCAATAAAATTCTGTATAAAGACACAATCAACGCTACAATTACCACAGTTGATTTATCAGTTATGTTATCATGCAAGTAATTTATAGTAAGCTTTTAAATATTGCTTATTTAATTAATAAACCATTATGTATTTTGAAAAATACTTATCGTTACCATTCAACTCACCGTTTAGAAGAGGCTTATAGGAAAGTTAGAGCTAAATGGCAATGTAAGTTTTATATATTATAAAATTTATATTTATAAATTTATAAAACAATGTGCTACATTACATAAAGGTTATGATTTGAATTGGATTTCCTTTTAGCTAAAAAACTACCAAAAGATGTTAATCCAAAAGCTGTTTTTGCTTGTAATGAATTAGATTTGAAAGAGGTTAAAGTATATGGTTTCGACTATGATTACACATTAGCTTGTTATAAACCATCAATGGATTATCTTTTATATAATAAAGGACGTGAAATATTAATAGAACAATTTAAAGTAATCACAATAATTTAAAATAGATTTATTTATTGTGATAAAATTTTATTACAGTACCCACCTGATATTGCTCAATTGGAATATAAGCCTGGTTTTGCTGTTAGAGGACTACATTACGATATTGAAAAAGGTGTATTATTAAAATTAGATTCATTTCTTCAAATACAATTCGGCTCAGTTTATCGTGGATTAAAACCATTATCATCTGAGGAAGTTTTAAAATTATATAAAAATCGTATTATTCCCATAGCTTATGTCGAGGGTCACACCAAAAATGCATCGGTATAACATCAAATATAATAATAACAATAATAATAATAGAGATAATTTTTGACTATTGGTGGCCAATTAACAAATTTATTGCTTTATCCTATATATTTATAATAATATAAAATTGGGGTGTTTCAATCAATTAATTTAATAATAATTAAATTAGATATATATTTTTTTATAGTTAGTATTGCAGGATAACCATTCGAAAATGGTACAACTGGCTGATTTATTCTCAGTTCCCGAAATGGGTTTATTATGTAATGTTGCCGATTATTTCGAACGTAATCATATTGATTATCATCCAGAAATTTTATTTAGAGATGTTAAAGTATTTGATAATTTTATTTAATAATTATATTGAAAATATTAATTATAATCATTGTTAAATTTCAGACTTCCATTAGAAATTCCCATCCTCTAATGCATAAAATTGTAGCCGAAAATGTATCTGAATATATCGAAACTAATGAAAAACTTCGTCCATTCTTCGATAGATTGGTAGCAGCTAATAAAAAACTCTTCCTAGTCACAAATAGTCCCTATAAATTTGTGTAAGTTCAATATTAATAAATATATTTTATAATTAATTGTTGATTACAGTAATAAAGGTATGGAAATGTTGGTTGGTAGTGATTGGAAAGATTATTTCGATTTAATTATAGTACAAGCAAGAAAACCAAAATTTTTCACAGATGTTTCAAGACCTATACGTATATTTGATGAACGAAGCGGTACACATATTTGGGATAGAGTAACAAAATTAGAAAAAGGCGTTATATATTATGAAGTAATCGATTCGATTGTATTATTTAAAAATTTCAATTGATTTAATTCTAGGGAACTGTAAAACAATTACAAGAATTAACTGGTTGGTCTGGCCATCAAGTTCTTTATTTTGGTGATCATCCTTATAGTGATTTAGCCGATGTTACATTAGAACATGGATGGCGAACTGGTGCTATCATAAATGAATTAACAGTAATAATATATTGATTATTATAAAATAATAAATAATTAATTTTAAAATTATTTTCTAGCATGAAATTGCAACATTGAATAATCCGGAATTTAAGAAAAATGCAAATTGGCTACAAATGTTAACTCAATTAATTGAAGATCATCAAGATTGTGAAAATGCAGAAGAACAAAAAATTTTAGCGAAATGGATGGCCGAACGGGATGTATTAAGAAATAAAATTAAATACGTATTTAATCCACAATTTGGCAGTGTCTTCCGTACATACCATAATCCAACATATTTTTCTAGACGTTTATTTCGATTTGCCGATATTTATACCTCAAATATAACAAATTTATTGAATTATTCGGTTAATCATACATTTTATCCAAGACGTGGTGTAATGCCACATGAATATATATCATATTTTGTTTAGTCAATTATTAGTCGAGATTTATGTTTAATAGAATATTATATTTTAATTCTATTTAATTTAAATGATACTCCTACATAATTTTACTTTTTTTTAGTATTATTTTGTGATTATCCATTGACAATAGCTCCAGAAGTGCCTATTATGTTAAGGCTGTGTTATGACAAATTCTTTATTATTTTTTAGCTTCAAGCAAAAATAATTTAGAATAAACATGTGATACCTATAATTGAATTTTTTATTTTTCCATTTGTAATAAATCGATAATAAAATTTCAAAATTACCCGCTATTATTATATACAACTACCATCACAAAATTATAAAGAAGAAGAACCCCAAATTTTTCTGTTATATAAATAAAAATTATCGTTAAAATGAATGATTTCCAATATTAATTATGTTATTCTAAATTAGATTAATTCGATAAAATTGATTCTAAATTATAAATAGATATTAATAAATCGGATTGATCATTATAATAGGGTATTTGTTTATTTTATTTGTAATGTTGGTAGTAAAATAAACAATGGCGTTGATGATTTGTGATGGTGGCCTTCCTCGTATTTTGAATTAATTTTTATCTCATTTATTCACCATTTAAAATGATTCCCAAATAATGTAATAAATAATATTGTGTTGTTATCAGTATGTCGCACATATCAATAAAAAAAAGTATCGTTTTTCTGAAAATTGATTGAATAATGTTGAAAAATGGCTTCTAATTCGTACAGGTATTCAATCAATATAAAATAAAAGACACACCCCATAAATTATATAATTTATCGATGAAAAATAATAATTGTTTTAGGGTTGAATGGGTTGAAATAATTGAACCCAAAACTGGTGAACATATGTATGCAAATTTAGCGACAGGTGAATGTGTTTGGGATCCACCAGAAGGTGTACCTGTCAAACGTACAGATTCAAATCAATGGTGGGAATTGTTTGATCAGAATACAGCTAGATTTTATTATTATAATGCAACATCACAACGTACTGTATGGCATAAACCAACAAATTGCGATATAATACCATTAGCTAAATTACAAACATTAAAACATAATACCGATTGTAGTCCAGTATCAACTAGTAATCAATCAACACAAACTGGTGAAACAACTGGACGTAATCAAGTACTGAGTTTATCTGCTAGTACACCACAATTACGACGTAAATCTAGTGATTTATGTCGTAGCAGCAGTTTTAGTCAAAGAGGTGCTGAAGCTCCATTATATTCAAATTGGCATGATTCACATTTATTACCGTTAGAACATTTTCTATTAAATAATAGTAGAGATTCAGATAGTGATCATTCTGATAGTGGTAGTGAATCGTTAACAGGCCATGAACCAGATAATGAAGATTCTGATCAATCTGAAGGTAGTTATTTACCGCATCGTTTGACACATCGTCCTGTTGAATATTTAAATTTACCAACAACAGTTACTGAACAACGTGAAACGGTTGTTAAAGAACGTCCACCAATACCATTATTAAAACCATTAGCTGAACCACCATTACAACCAGAACGTGAAGCTGATATGGAAAAGTTTGCTGCTGATAATTTGAATTTAGGTGGTAGAGGTTTATTTAGAAGGAAAGCTAGTGTACGTGATTTACTAAGTTGGTCTGCTAGGAGCTTGCAAAGACCATTATTGGCATCTAGTAAACCAGTTGCAAGACAAGCACTTGATATGTTTAGACAAGTACAAATGTATATGGGTGATAGAAAAGCTAGACCTGGTATATCACTTAATTCATTATTAATGGAAATATTGGGTACAGCACATGCTCAATCATTATTAAGGGATGAATTGTTTGTGCAATTATGTCGGCAAACAACTGAAAATCCGAGACGTGAATCTCTACTTAGAGGATGGGAATTATTAACAATCGCTTTAGCTTTTGTACCTCCTAGTCCTATTTTTCAACCTGCTCTCTTAGGATATCTGAATCGGCATAGGGATCCAACATTTTCACGGGTATTCCCTGATGTTAATCGATGGCCAATACATGTACAAGTAAATTTCAGATAAATATAATTGATTATAAAAATATTAATATTTTTGCTTTTTTTTTTTTTTTGTAGGTTAATCATTATGCCACAGTAGCTTGCCAGAGATTAGAAAGAATTGGTGCTGGTGGTAAACGTTCAGCACGACGTCCACAATTAGATGATATTGAATCAGCACGTAAACAAATATTTCAAGCTAGTCTATTCGGTAATACATTAAGGGAAGTAATGCAATTACAAGCAAGTCGTTGGCCAAATCGCCGTCTACCATGGCCACAAGTCGAATTATCTCAACAAGTATTAAAATTACAAGGTTTAAGTACAGAAGGTATATTCCGTGTATCAGCTGATGTTGATGAAGTGAATCGTTTGAAAGCACAGATGGACCGTTGGGAGATAAGTGAACCAAGTGATGCACATGTACCGGCAAATTTATTAAAATTATGGTTGAGAGAATTATATGAACCATTGATACCAGATTCATTATATTCTGAATGTGTTGCTGAACCAATGACTCCACGTAGAGCATGCGATTTAGTATTACGTTTACCAACATTACATCGACTTGTTTTATGTTATTTAATTAGATTTCTACAAACATTTAATAAACCAGATGTTATACAGCATACAAAAATGGATGCTTCCAATTTAGCTATGGTATTTGCGCCTAATTGTTTACGTTGCATGGCTAGTGATCCACGTACAATGTTTGATAATGCTCGTAAGGAAATGGCCTTTATGAGATGCCTCATACAAGAACTTGATACTGAATGTGTTCGGGACATGATCTGACCTCAGATTTTCTCAATTTGTACATATACATACATATATATGTATATAACTATATATATAGAAAAAAAAAGAGAAAAAACAAAAAAACATATTTATACGAAATTATTACCATTTATTTGTAACATTTTATAACACAATCGTAGATATTGTTTGTGAATTCATTTCTGTTATTAAATTACAATATGTGATTTAAATTATCAAAAACAAAACAAGTTTTTTATTTTTTCAACAAAGTATCCTTTAAGCTCGAGCGTAGGCAACTCTATATACAGTACAATATTTTCTATGCAGTCAAGTTGTTTTTGCTTCACTATCGGCTCACATAATAAAGGGAATTTCGTTTTTGTTTGAGTGGCAACATTGGTTTTCAATAATCAGTTTGTTCTATTGACAGGTATAATTAATATACAAAATAATTAATTTTATTATTGAAATTAAATTTTTAATTAGTAAAAGATGGCAAGTGCTAAGCTTCAAGATGATATAAATAACATACCATTAGCCGATGATGATCCACAAGGTTTGTTTTTCATAGCTAAATCTCTATTCGAATTGATTTAGGTTAATCCCGTTTTTTTTGTATTTTGTGTGTTGATTGATTCACAATTTCAGTAATAATCAATGAAGAACCTGAACAAAATTCAGTATCTGATGCGAATTCATCTAGTATGATACATGGACGAAGTATGGATTCAATACAATCGACATTTACAAATGGTAGTTCCAGTCCACAACATAATAGTTTAGAACCAGATACAAGTCCTGATGAACAAGAGGAAAAAGCCCGTTTAATATCACAAGTATTAGAATTACAAAATACATTAGATGATTTGTCACAACGTGTTGATAGTGTTAAAGAAGAAAATTTGAAATTACGATCGGAAAATCAAGTATTGGGTCAATATATTGAAAATTTAATGTCAGCTTCAAGTGTATTCCAATCGACATCGCCAAAAATTAAAAAGAAGTAAATATTTAGCAATTGAATGCAATAATTAAAATTTAGCGAAATTAAAAGCTATATGCAATTTTTTTTTCTTTGGATTTAAATTCTAATTATTAATGTTTATTAATTATTAATTTATCAAATAATTCAGCGACAATGCACAATTGCATTACTTTATTTTATATTTAAACATTTACAAAATGCACTAATGTGTTTTTTAGTCTGTGATGTTAATTTTTTACACGTAAAAATTATAAAAATATATTACTGTTAAATGTAATTATCAACAAATATTTATGCTTTTACAATAGTTTTGTCAACAGTAAACCGCTGTCTTTGTACACTCGATTTATTGTTTCTTTTCACATATCCCTGAAATTCTAATAATTTGATAATGATTTGTAATAATTGTGCAATTTAGGACAACATAATTTATTAAATCACAGTATATTACATATATATATTTTAAATAATATCACATTAAATTAAACTGATTCAAACGGAATATAACAAATCCTTCTAACAATAGATAGTGATATATTTGGAACAAATATTGCAATAAATACTATAATCGGACTTAATATAATAAATAATATATATATAATAAAATTCCAAATACATTTTTGCAATGAATCATCGTACATTGTTTTCACTACCATAATAACTGCAATAAAAAGAGTAAATTGATAAATAATTATAATTTTATTCAGTAGAACCGTAATTTGTAAAAGTAACGCAACATCTCTGACACACTTTTCATTATGATATAACAAATGACATAATTTTCTTTTTTTTTTTAATATAACAATGGTTACTATAAAAAATTTAAAGAAAAATATCTTACGATAATATAGAAATGTTCTTAGAATTTTCAAAAATAATCTTACCTTCGATTAGAACACAATAACAATAAATTAAAATATCATTAACAGTTCAATTATATTTACCTGATTATTTAACATGATTTGATCTTTATATTTATAAATAAAGTATAGTTTAGTTTTTTGTTTTTATTTCGAATAAATTAAATAAAACATGATCTTCGTGTCATTCGCATTAAAACACTAAATCGAATACTTATTTTAATAAAAACTAAATCGTCAATGCATTCAACTAGACGACCTTCACTGTTCTCAAATAAACTTTCGCTTTTACGCCGTTAAATAAATATACAATATATATATACTTATACATATAGATTTGTTGATATACAAAATTATTATATAACAACAAAAATATATATGCGACTATAGAAGTGGAATTTGTACTACTTTAAGAATGTTTTTCTATTAATATTACAAAAATTTTAGCTAATATATGTATTGCGGTTTATTGCCCAATGAAAGTCCAAATCATTGTTAATTTAAATTTCAAACAGGAGACGTAGTAGGGTGCTAAAATATTTTTTGGCCCTACTATTGACATTAAACGAAATTTTAATTCTAGAAAAATTGAGTATCCGCTCCAAAATATCCTCCAAACTAATCACATGGGGAGTATGGAATCGGTTGATTTCAATAAAACCTACCTTAACAGACACCTCTAAAGACAGGACAGTTAGTAATTCCATTAGGCAAAACCTCTAATGAGTTGGACGGGCACTTGAAGGTTTACGAATTTCATACGGTTTCATTTAGATATTCGGATTTTATGATATTTCTGAATTTTAGTTTTACGTACAAATTCAAAATTCATTAAAGAAACTTGTTCGAGTGCCGTATGGCTTGAAATATCTAAGTAAAACAGTCTATGAGGTAAAAATTTTTTTAATGTTATCAATGACAGAACAGCAGTTCTTAGAAATATCTCTAAAGAGCGAAAGCCCGGCTTGAATGGATATTCCGTAGATGTCCGATCAAGAGATGTTCCACTGTAATAAAAAACTTTTCAAGATAATTCATAATACAAATATAGTAAGAAAAAAATATATTTTATAGCATTTCGTTATACAGAAATCTACGAACAAACGGAAATAATTGAATTGTAAATAATATGATAATTCAATTTTATCATTTTATAATTAATTAATATTTATTAATAATAAAAATCTTTACTATAAATTAACATTACCTATAAAATAACTATATATATATAATATATGTGTATTTGTTTTCTTATATATTTTAACTATTTACATAACATACAAGCATATTAACTCCTCTTTTAATATGTTAGCACAAAATTTTTGAAAATTACAAAATAATAGTACCAGAAACATAAAATAAATGATTATCACGGATACTTACAAGTATAAGTTTGCACAATTCAATTGTTGTTAATGGAATCAGGTAACATCTATGTTTTTTTTTTTGTAAATTCAATAATTTAATATTTAACATTAATATTGCAGCAATTACGTTCGAAATCATGTAGAAAATTCCATGATAAAATCGAAATTATAAATAAATTTCATTTAATTTTGTTACAGTTAAACATATATTTTCTAGATATTGTTAATAATTTTTAAACATAATATTAGTTCTAGTTCGGCTATATTTGAAATTATTTATAAAATAATAAAGACTAGATATAAACATCTTCGCAAATTCTATTTTTTCTTTTTGTTTGATAATTTCATTTATTTAGATATTATTATTATAATTTTATTTGAAGAATTGCTATAGTTTAATACATTGACTGCCAAAGTAATACTACTTTTGCAGACAAATTGGACATAATATTATAAACTATTAGGAACAAATTTGTGGTAATCAATCAAGGCTTTTATTGATCTGGTGATAGGATATGAATTTTTACTGATATGAATACAATAATTATTGTTTTTCTTCTTCTGATATGGCAGCCAATACATTAAAATTGTTTGCACTACATAAAACTGCACATAAAATTAACAATACATTTATATACAACGTTACAGGTTTCTATGCTAATTTTCATTTTTAAAATGGAAAAGTTGAGGAGTACAATATATCAGTCTCACAGTTTTTCATTTCAATTTCAAAATTATTTTCAATATAATTATAATTATATTAAAATTAGTATTGCATATGCAACAAATATAACGTCCATATTAATTATTAATTATTCCATTAATTAACGTTTATTTAAATTTCATTATCATGGCAGAATGTGATTTTATTTAAATCGTTATTTGATAATAAATCTAATGGTTTAGCATTGATTAGAATATGTCGAATACAACCATCAAATCCTTTATAATAAGCTGATGGTAGTCCTTGAGGTAATGTTACAGTTCCTCCTGTAAATGTTTATTTTTTGTAAATGATTAAAATCGAATTAGAAAAGAATTTGAATTACCGATCCATAATTTCGAGTTTGTTTTGAGTGAAATAGCACCAGATTTTGATAAGCCTTTTGTTGCTGGTGCACCATCTATCGATATAAAACCGACACGTTTTCGACGTCTTACTTGAATTGTATGCCATTTACCATCGTCAATTTTCGTTTTAGATCTAAAATTTATCAATTATTATTGTTATTGTCGATATAATTTAATTATTATTCACCTTATTGCCCAGAATACATCTTCTTTACCTAAATTATAACTAATTTCTGGATAACCATCAACAATAGCTATAGAAAAATAATCTTCTTTTATATTTCTAGTCTTACTTCGCCATAATAATAAGGCGTCTGTAACGAATGTTCGTAATTTAATTTCGTATCTATTCCCACGTTCTGGCTTCCTCCTAGAATAGATAATAAAATACTCTTTATAGCTTAGATTATTGTAGTATTACATATCACAATCTATAAAAACTCATAAATGTTAAATTCGAAAATTTGCCCGGCGCATCCACCATTTCCCACTTACAAATATTTCGAGTTACAACAAAAATTAATAGAAATTATACATCATTCCATAGATAATTCCCGATCTTTATAGAGAAATGACCATTTTATTATAAGTAGAAGTTCGTTCAATTTTGTTTTTTTTTTAATCCTTAACTTTATTTAAAGGACGATTTCGAGAGGATTTGCCGGGATTTGGAAAATGTCTACAACCTAAATTGTATGAATAACTCCTTTAAACAGAGTGCGATTTTCTCGACTTTTATAATCGTATCATGCTTTCGTCCCGTTCCAAATGACCGGATAAGTCTTTTTAAAGTGACTCGAGAAAGGATTAAGTTTTTCTTTGTTTATATTGAAGAACGACTGTAATTACTTTAACAAGATAAATCCATTTTTAGTTTTTTCTAAAAATGTTGTAAACTTTTTTTCTGAAAAAGGACTACAATCTAGATATGGCAAGTGAAAAATTACAACACTGTATAACGTAATATTAGAATTTGAGATTGGAATTTGGGATAATTATGAGATTTGGATTAATATCGGACTAGGATTGATATTTAATGAATATTCAAATTTGAAATTTATGTAAAGTCTATGGGATAATGGCAAATTTAGTCCGAGCTCAATTCCTGTTAATAACTTTATTAATAAAATATCTCTTAAATCGATATTTGACTTGTTATGAAATTGAAAGCAAAATTCATAGCAATAAATTTCGATTATATTAAAATTAATATTGTTAGTAAATTTTAGTATCCTACCTGTAATTACCATTATTATCAGAATTATAATAATCAGCCTCATCGAAATTATTAAACGTATTATTGTCGATCATATTCTCTTCAAGAATATTAATATTATCGTCAATATAATCACTATTATCTTCATCATCGAAGTCGTCATTATAAACGTAATCATCATTAGTTACGTTGTGTCTGTTAGTTGGGTTAGTTATAGTTAAGAAATCAATCGATTATTAATTATTATCTTTGAGAAAACTTACCTTCGATAGCCGCGATTGCGATATTGTAAATATGTAGCACCATTAAATTTAATTGACGGTGTTTCTTCTTGTACTAAAAATAATTTATTTATTTGATTATATTTCAATTATTAAATGAGGTTGACTTACATATTTCACAATATTTCCCTTTGGCATTATCGGAACATTTACATATAAACTGGTCAAGTTCTGGTATACATATGCCATTATTTAAACATGGATTTTTGAAGATCGGACATGGTGATCCATCATAAATGCCAATATTTGAAGAACATCCAATACGTTTGATGTCAAATGAGCAATCTGGTAATCTCATTGAAATTGGTAACGGTTTACCATTCAATAAAATCCTTTGTATCACACCCTTATAACCTTTAGACGCTCCCGATAAACGATGTATTTCATGCCATGATCTAGAAAATTTCCCTTGAATAAATTTTATTGAAACAATTCAATTATATTACAATAAAGATCCAATATATAATGGTAATTCTAGATTAAGTTCAGTCAATGGTGATCCAGAATAGCCGCGAACTATGCTTGAATTATCCAATTGTAGAATGCCTTCGCGGCCATCACGAAATATTCTTGCCCAATGCCATTTTCCGATATGTACCATCTCTTTACTCCTATAATATTCGAAGATTTTTTTATTCTATTAGAAATTGATATTAGAAATTTATATGGATAATCTTACGTTATATTAGCTATACCACTGCCTAAATTAAAACGAAATTGTAAATAGCCTTTAACTAAATTTAACGATATAAAATCACCACGACCATTTTTCATTTGTCCATTATAAAGAATCAATCCATTTAATGAACGAGGCATAAAATATATTTCTATTGAGAAAGCTTTTTTAATGCCTTCTAAACGATGTAAACGAATAAAACTCGTACCGTTAAATTCCGGACTTATTCGATCATGATGTTTATTTTCTAGAAAAAATTGAGAATAATCGTCTTGAAATTGTTAAACTATTTGATAAGATATTATTAAATATATTTTTTTTTATATAAAATATTAGAGTAAAAGCTTAAAACTTATAGTAAAGTTTCAGGAAACCGAAATCGACCCATTAGCGTTAAAGTTGCGAAATATCATCGTTGAGACCACTCCGGATATCCTGAATTGAAATCTTCTTTCTGTAAATACAGCCTGTCTCAACATTGGAGATAATCGTTTTTTTTTTTCTGTTCCGTAACTACTTACAAAACCTACATATAAATCCAAATTAGCTCTTTATGAAAGGAGAAAGCATTTTTTATTACCAACTTGATTAATTGTTGAATATAAAATGAATTATTCAAAATCAATATTAAGTTATCTTCACTAGTAAGACAGACTGTATATTTAGATGTGAGATTTCGGTTGAAAATTTTTTTTCAAAAAAGTTTTTATTGAATTCAAACACATCAACTCTAGCAAACAATAAATTATTAATACAAAACATAAACTTACCCATTTCGCAATTTACACCAGTTCGTCCTGGGGGACATTCGCATAGATAATTTTCGGAATTAATTACGGTACATATAGCGTCATATTTACAAGGATTCGAACGGCATGGATCTAATGATTTTTCACAATTTTCACCAGTAAAATTCGGTTTACATTCACATTTATAATTTTCGCTATTAATCAATATACATTTACCATCATTTAAACATGGCGATATTTGACAAGCATCTTCACCACACTCATTTATACCCCAAGTTGATAATACCCAATCGTCTTTGTTCATATGTAATTCGATTGATTTTCGGCCGATTTTCAATTTTCTAATACAACCTTTAAAACCTTTACTCGTCCCAATATTGCCATGAACTCTAATCAATAAAATAATATATAGAACGTTTAATTTTCAGTATACGATAACTGAAACAAATCTTAATTAAGCAACTGAATGTATTTTTTATTATTACATACTATTGAAATGGTAATTTTTGATATAATTCAAGTCGGTTTTGTTTTATTGTTGTTTTTATTGTTTTGATGAAATTATTGAAAAAGTTCGGATTGTGTGTAGTTTTGAAAGCGTCTGTCCACAGTTTGTTTCCGACTTGTTTAATAAATTAATGTTTAAAGTTTCACGAGCTTAACAGCTTATCAAGGTTTGTTCAGGTTAAAATGTCAAGTTGAAAAATATTTATTATTCACTTATTTATATATATATAAAAAAAAAACTATTTACCTCGTATAGTTTGTTGGTACATAACCAATGAATGTGTCTTCAAGTAAATCTAATGCTTTTAAATTGCCTTGTGCTTGTCCAGCCACATCTTCGTTTTCATCTAATTTCAATATACCATCTTTATGGTAACGTTTAATAATAACTCTGTGAAAATTTCCGATTTGAATTTTATCTACTGATCGTATAAGAACTGGTCCGTTGCCTAAATTATATTTAAATTCAACAAATCCATTAACTAGAGCTAGTGAAATGAAATCGCCCAATCCGTTGGCTTTCTGTTGATCATATAATAATACTCCGTCGGAATTGTGCGCCTTAAATTCGATTTCAATGCTAAGTTTGTGATAGGCTTTGAGTGGTTTTAGTTTAACGTAAGAACGTCCATGGAATGCTGGCGTATTGTATTGTTTATATATTAATTCAGTTTCGCATAGGGTCCCAGTTAAGTTTGCTTCACAAATACAAGTGAATGTGGCTGATGGAAGATCAACACAAGTACTAGAATGGCGACAAGGCGATGAACTACATGCACGATATTCATCAGTCGGATATGGTCGTGATTCAGCTATAATAATCGAATCCATATTTATATTATATATTTAATTTTGATGTTTTTATTAACCGACCATTATTCTTACCTATACATTCTTGTCGATCTGTTGATTCCGTATAATCAGCTAGACAAGTGCATGCTCCTGATACACAATGACTATACATAATAACGCAATCGGTGTTATCGGAACAAATATCACCAAGAAGAGCTGTTACAACTCGAACAGTTGCCGGCGTTGGACGATAAGCTGGTGCATAATTTCCACCTAGACAGTTAGAGAAAGCAAAATAAAAATAAATAAATAAAATAAAATAGAATAAATACTCATATTTGAATATTTATTTATTTGGAAATCATTTACAACAACATCTACAATTCAATTTATTATCATTTATATGTATAGTTCAAATATAATTTTACATTATTAGTTAGAGCATATTAGTCTCACCGCGGGTATTATAAATGGGGTTAAGTCCTGCTCCAGATAAGTTTATTTCGGAAGCAGCTTTATTATCTATTTCAGCTGGATAAGAGACTCCTTGAACGGGCCGCATAATAGATCCGCTTCTCTCATAATAATAACGAGGATCTGGTACTAAGAGATGTCTTGTCGATTTCGATAAAGGCGAATTAGAATCATCAGGTTGAGTAAATTGTAATGGTGTATAACGTCTAGTTGGCCAATCAGTACTTGGTAACATATCTTCTATAAAATAATTTTCTATTTATATTTTTATCGATCGAATTTTTATTGATTATTTGTTAACTAACCCTTACAACTACCGAATGCCTGTAGGACAATATCTTTTTGTAAACGGCATGCTACTTGACGTAATTCGCATGTAGATGGATAAGTTTGGCCATCGCTTCCACATACAACCTAAAATAGTTTTTATTACGATCATTACGATAATATTCAGTTAACGTACTTGAGCGTCATTTTCTTCAGGACATTCCGAGTGACATTCGCATATAGCAAATCCACCCCGTTCGACACATATACCACCAAAGTAACAAGTCAATTCTTTGCACGTCGTAGGGGGCGACGCAGTCAGGTCAGCTAGAGAATATCAATTGAAATGAAATATGTTACCCTAATATATTAATATTCATACCTGGTATACAACCATTAGGACCTAAGACCTTGTTATGACTGGTGCAGACTGTGCACTTTTGACCCTGTACGCCAAGATTACATACACATCGTCCGGTCATTTGTTCACAATCATCTCGAACAGATCCAAATGTTGAACAGCCGCATGCTGTAATATTTTCGATGATTTCTCATCAAAAATTCAAATAGAATAAAAACTATTCTTACGTATACAACCATGATGTCCGGATGAAATTTTTGGTAAGCCCCAAAAACCAGGTTCACATCTGTCGCATTTAGCACCACCAACTCCTGGTCGACATTTACATTGTTGTGTTTCAGGATCGCATGTATCTGAATATGAACCGAGTTTGTTACAACCACATAATGACGGACAACCGGCGTGATTAGGTCCTTGAGCTGATGTTTTACCATCCGGGCAACATCCGTACCAACTGTCTTCACAACTTTTTTGTTCTAATTGAGTTTGATCTAGAATCAATCCAATTGGCATATTGTTTCATTTAGTTGGATAATTTAATTAAAAAATTCTGTTTCACCTTTACGACAACATCGGGAAAAACGTGCCGTTTGATGGCAATAACTGCCAGAAGGACAATCTTGTCTTTTAGGACCGTTGCCACAATCTAATTCCTTTCCAGTAAGAGGATCTGTTAATGGTTTTTCACCATTACACGGTTTCACTTCCATTCCTATGTACAAATTAGATTTTATAGGGTAAAAGATGAATTAGTCGTAATGAATGAAATTAGTAGGATGTTAATCAAACCTTGACAGAGATCGAGTGGCCTCAGCCGCAACTCCTCCTGTCTTTGACACGCTTCCATCTTCATAGCACAAAGCGATTGATATATCCTTAGATCGGAAGCGCAAACTGGTTTCTCCACTGATATAAGTGCAGCACTAGCACAATCAAATTGACAAGTACAACGTGGAAAATTATCAGGACCCAATTCGCATGTTGCCTCAAAATCGCAATGTATATCGCGACAAGCCTCTTTCTCCGCCGAGGATAGATCCGGTATTGTGTTGTCCGGACCTGTTGTTTCCAGGTCCGGGCTGATGTTAGTTTGTGGCGTAGAAGGAGATTGTGTTGCTAGGTGTTAATGTTAGATTGTTATTAGTGAATTTTAAGAGTTGATAATTTTTAGAGTAGGATCATTAATATGAATATTATTATTATTATTATTGAACTTACTGGTAAAAGTTCCGGCAATTGGAAATCTTTCACGACAATCACCATAGAAAACAACATTTAATGGGGGTGAATTTGTGGGTAGTAAACACATTGCTTTCTGTAATTCACATTCGTTAGGGAATGTCATCATGTTGGATGCGCAAACTGGTTCGTCACCCGATCCTTCACAGTTCGTTGGACATACACATTCGCCAGCTTCACACCTACCACCGTATTTACATTTAACCCCCTCACACAAATCTGAAAATATTATTACTTTTGTTATGTCCCTAACAATTAGCTTATTTATCGAATCAATTACAATCAGAACAAAATAATCACTCTATTAATGTTAACTTTACAATAACTTTATCAACCATTTCTTAAATACAACCAATCTCATTGAAATTAAGTTTAAATCTATATAATCTATATAATCTAGCGGCCAATCCGATTTACAATGACAATAACAAAGTGAGTTTTGTTAAATAAAATTAGTTAATTTGTTAAAAGATTTGCCTCAAACAAATTTATTATTCTCAAAAATTCAAAGGGAATTAATCGTCCAAACGTCGGAAATCTAAAATTACGACTCGGCCTGTTCGTGGGGTTAATTATTTTGTTTCAGACGAACACCATGATTTTCTGTGATAGATAATTAATTTAACAGAATGAACTTACCGCAGTTTCCTTTATAGGCAATCAAAATATACTGTTTCGTTTTGCAGGACGACATGCGAAGCTCGCATTCGTTTGTGTAAGTCACCCCATCTGTGCCACAAACTGCTCCATCGTTGAGCTTATGGAACAAATGCGTTTAACTATCATCTATACACTAGCCGGTGTTATCTGAACAAGCACAGAATATAAATACTGGATTTCAATAAATTGATACGTGTTTCAACTATACATGGACTCGATTAAATGAAAACACGAAAATTTAATGGAAATCTCCTGAGTTTTAGGAAAGAAAATTGACTGCATCATCAAAATTAACGTCTCATTTCTAATTCACGAACTGATATTTTCTGTGCTGTTTATTATAGATATATATTTTATTCGATTCATACCTTAGGGTCAGAACAGGATTCCGGACAAACACAACGACCCTCTGTTGCACCATCACTTTCGCAAACCGAATAAAAATCACACTTTTTATTTTCGCAGCCATCTGTAACAAAGATTAAATAGGTATTGAAATTTTTTAAATTATTTCGTGCGGAAATTCTAATAAAATTCCAATTGTATTCGTGAAAAATTATCAAAGCTCCATTAATTTGAGGGTGAATATTAAAAGTTTAATATTTAATATTTCATTGAAGTTTTGTGCAAAAGGAATATTACAATATTTTATGTTGTTGACAAGATGCGTAAAAATAATATATATGTATATAAACCGATTTTTGTATAGTTGATGTTTCTTCTAAATATAGAATTGCACCCTAGGGCATTGCTATAATATACTCGCTCCGTTTATTTCGGAAACTAATATAAAACGTTACCCAATATAGTCGTGAAGATATGTAACTTTAAACTTACTGCAAGGACCGTCGTAAAGGACTGTAATATCGCGTCGATGTTTGCAAGCTTCTAGTCTAAGTTTACACTCATTGCCATAGGATATACCATCAGATCCACAAACAGGCTCAAATTCAGAAGGACAAATTGGACATTCACAATGTGCTGTACCAGATCTTTCAACGCAGGTAGCACCATATTGACATTCATGATCACTACAAGGACCTTTTTCACCGCATACACCAGTATATGCTATTTCGATATTTATTCGAGCTAAACAACCCGACCTTTTCAATTCACATTCTGATGGATGTGTTCGACCGTCTTTCGAACATACCGGACGCATTATTGGTTCACACATCGGTGGACATTGACAACGAGCTATACCGAATTTATTTATATCGCATTCTTCACCCAAAGTACAACGAACATTTTTACACGGATTTATACCTACGATAAATAATTCAAAATAAAAATTGAAATTTGATTTCTAGATGCTTTATTGAATTATTTATGAACCTGAACTGCATTTGCCTCTATAAATGATACTGAGATTCTTTCTAGCTCGACAAGCCTCTTGACGTAGTGTACATTCGTTTGAATAGGTTTTACCATCTGATCCACATACAGGAGTGAACTCAAGAGGACAGCTATCACCACATCTACAAATAGGATTTCGATGTTCGTCCAACTGACATACTTCGGGTTCAGCACATATAACACCAGCACAAGGATCTGTAACAATTTGAAATGTTGAATTAACGACGCGAAAAGGGCCAATCGAACCGATTTAGTTTTAGATGGTTTATATAACATTAGAATGCATTTAACTTCACTGTAAAAGGGAACGATTAATTTTATCTCCCAATTTCTAGTTTTCGCGAATTTTATTACGTAATTGTTCAGTAAAGCGTTAAACATTTTATCTTAGATGGCAATTTTTACTTGGCCGATGATGCGCATCTTGATCTCTATTCGACTACAGTTAAAATGAAAAAGTTGAAATAAATTTCAAACCGCTTTGAGATTTCTAAATAATTTCTTTCGAACTTATTACACACTTGGTAACATTCAAAATACTCGATAAATTTTGTATTAGATTATTATTGTTTCCCTTCTACATTTCTATGGAAATTATATAATAAAATTGGTGAAGTGGAAACTTACCACATTTTCCTGAAAACATGACAGTTATATTTGTATGTGAGTTACAAGCGGCCCGTTGGAGTTCACATTGATTCTTATAATCGACTCCATCAGTTCCACAAACAGGTCGAGAGGTAGTATGATCACCATAGTTAGGGCATTTATCCGGACAGACACAGCTGGCATTGCGGCCATCAGGGGTGACCACACATCGTGCTCCAAAACCGCATTGCTTCTCTCGACATGGATCGCTTTGTTCTGAAAATTGAAAAAAATAAAAAGATAAGGAAATACTAAATCAATTTCAGTTTTCTATCATTCCGTTATTGGTTCTATTGTCCTTAAACAATCAGTAAATAATGACTAGTTTGTCGTTCTTTTGGATAATATCGATAAATTGTGAAATCTTTAGAAAAATTGCATTCAATTGTATAAGTTTGTTTTTTGATTTTCATTCATAGCTTTTATATATTTTGGTTTTGTTTTGTGCACGTCGAAATTACCCCACTTACCCTTTGGGAAGATATAGCAACATAGCATTACGTCAACATATTTATTTAAAATTAAAAATAAAGCGAGATAATTAAATTTATGTTTCAACATAGCCATTGTTATGAACGTTTGAAGAAACAATTCAGTACACGTGGTTGATAAAAATATTCCCAACAGATTCAGAAGGATTGTCTCATCAGAAAAGTTTTATTAGATGACAAAGATAAATAAAAACATTTATTATATAGTAAAGGTCTTTTTAGAATAGATCTATAAGTACTAGTTATAATAAAAAAAATATGTATATATAAAATGGAAAGTTCTTGTTCTCTTTTTCCGTTTTGTTTGTTGGCAAAAGTTTGATTAATGCTTTAATCGTGTTTAGTTGATACGTAATGGAATTGAGTTGGTGTTTCTAAAACGTGATTGTTTATAAAGTGATAGTGTTGGCGGCGTGTTGTTGCTCAGTATTCAGATAAGGTATACAAGAGGCGGCTATGTCTCTGATTTAATTTCAACGATATGTAAGTATGGAATTTAGACAACACATTTTCAAAGGGACACGTGGTACGATCGATTACGATGTACTGCGAACGCGCGAACGCCACTAAGGTCTAAATGTCACTGAGAGGTAATAGTATTCTATATGTTTCGGCCCTTCGGTTTTCAAACGGACTAACTTAGACTGCAGGTAGCCGTTACTGCACAGCAGAGCAAGCGCCATATTGATTTTAACTTCTACAAAACACCACCACAAGAGATTACGATGTCGCCGTGGTTTTGCTTTGTTCTAATAAATTGCCATAATCTATAATAAATTCTACCTGGTCGAGTTATTCGTCTTAAACTAAACGACATTCATATATAAACACACATCTAACGACAAATAGAATGTATTATTTTTTTTTTGTTGTTGTCTAATTTTTAGTTTAATATAATAAATCAAAAATACTATTTATTAACACTCACTTTGAAACTTGTTCGTCTGATAGACGACTAATAATAAATGGTACAACTTTAAACGTGATATGACAGAAAGTTTTACACTTTCTGATAAACTAGTCGATATCCTCAACGTGATCAAAATTTATAAATTATTAATTAAACTCGACATAATATATCGAAATAATCACATTCATCATATAATTCTTCTATTTTTGTTGTTGCTGTTGTTGTTGTTATTCACCACCGTCATATCGAACTGCAATCAAGTTCTCACGTGCTGACTTGATCAGTGATTTATTATCCTCTTTCACCCTAATAATTTCATCTTATTGTTCAACAACTAATAAAAAAAAGAAACAAAAACGAATCTTGTATTGCAATAATAATTTCCAAAAGAATAAAATATTCCATCAAATTTATTTTCACATTTTAAAAAGTGATAATAAGTTACTAATTCATATTTATGATTGTTACTATTTATATTAAAAAAAAAAAAAAAAAAACAGTCTATAGAATAGAAATATGTTTACTCATATAGATTTTGGTGAGTTTGTAAATATTCAAGTCTGTCTTTATTTTGCACTTTATAATTACAAACTTTAACTTTTTAATTTAAAATTAAGATGAGCGACTAAATGAACATTTTCAAAACGGACATAATATGCCAGTTGAGCGGCTAATTAACGTTAGATTGTCTTATGCGGTATCCGTTATTTAAACTGATGATTTTTTATCTTTCTTATAATAATAATACTGTTGGATGTTATTTTTTTTTCTTTTATAATGAACTAATATTTTTACGAGGTCATACTCTGGGCAGTAACTATCCATTTAAGGACCTTCGAGTCGAGAAATAGTGGTTGTTTACTCTCATGGGAAATGAGCGGCTCACATATTTGGCATTATCTTTGGAAAATATGACCGAAAACACATGGGATGGTCAACGTTATAGTATTTCATTTTTACAATAATACCACAATGTTTCTATCAAAAGATTTAATAAGTTCAAGTCGAGATATAACGAATAACGAATTCAGTGTAGTTTTAATAATACAATACATTTGTTTTGCTTAGTTTTTCTTTATTCGATAAATAACGAATTTAGTAGTTTAAATAATGGAATAACTATTCATTCGTTTCGATCAGTTTATTGTTTGATTCAGAGAAAAACAAAAAAACGGAATTGTTTCCAACTATTTTCAATTCATCCTTCAATCATTGCCTAATTTCCACAGTATTCCGCTACATTTACCAAATCAACTATCAACAAATCAGTAAATTTGTGAATTTACAAAATAAAAACTACAATTCAAATATAAAATTTTTATTTCAATTCAATTATATGCTATTTTTAGATAAATACTTATCAAATCAACTATGAAAAATCGATGTAAATCAAATTGGAATTGTAATATTTATGTTTTGTGAAATATTGCATCGTGTCAGAGAGCAATTATCCTTTTCATACTTTTAATCCATTGATGTTAAATGGCTTTTATCTCAGTAATACGACTCTTGAAAATTAATGCCAAACTATTCGAAAAGCGTATGAATCAAAATTATTGTAGTTGATTTGCTATCTAGTTAAAAAAAAATTATATCGATATTTATCCAGTATTTGGAATTTTTAGTTATATGTAGAAGATAAATTTGCCTCTTGTAAAGAATAATTTCGATTTTCCCCGGCGCATCCACCATTTTGGCCACATTTTTTCCCCCACACTACTTTGAGTTAGATTCATTTATATTTCTTTTTTATCGTGGACTCGTAATTATTTAATTAATTAAAATCAGATTCGTACAACAGCTACAATCTGTTCGATAATATATATAGATTGTACTTTTAAAAGGGGGAGATTAAATCGGGATTTTCTTCGAAAGGATGATCTTCCAGGAAATGTAGCCTAAAACTCTGATATCCAGAAACAAGGGATGGTTTTAGATGTTTTTTTGTGTGCAATAAAAGGGATCATTTGTTTGGTTGGAAACAATAATTTTACTTTATTCGCAATAAAAATGTTAATGTTTATCAAGGAATTATCAATATTATGTAAATAGTTTATTCTCATTAAGCATTAAGTTAACCCAAACAAAGATTAGAAAGTGTTTACAGAAAGCTTGTATCTACATTTCAATTTAAACAAATTGTTATAAACAAACGTGTTATTTTTGTTTCTGAAATAATTAAAAGAATAAATATTTCTAATAGAAAATCATTTAATTAAAATTGAATTTCTAAAGACCTGTTGTATGATGAGCAAATTTTTTGTTTTGTTACAAAGAATTTTATACAAGCTGTTGCATCGGAAATTCTGGACCACAATACGTTGGTAACAAAACATTAGTTTCGTTTAGTGTACATATTTGTTATAGGGTTAGTATAATTTTTTTTTTTTTATAAATATATCAAAATCGCATGCTTACCACATTTGCCCGCATGTCTAACCCTTGTGTTCTGTCGAGCTTTACAAGATGCCTCACGTAGTTTACAATGATTAGTATAAGTCTTTCCATCAGTACCACAAACTAAATCCTCTTTCTGTTTACAATGTGTTGGGCATTGACAAAGTGCACGACCATCGGGTCCAGTAATACAATGTGCTCCCCAAGCACAAAATGTTTTCTCGCATGGTTCTGAAAAATTTAGTAATGTTAGTAATGTTAATCGACTACGACCATGATTATTAATTAACTGTTAATTATTACGAATATAAATCTAAAATTTCTTCCTTTTTGCGAATAAGAATATAACGAAACTATTTTTTTAATCGAACAAACTGCGTGTTATCCAATTTTTCGACCTCAATATTATGTTGAATTATTTTATTGTCCCATTAAAAATATCATATGGAATACTAAAATTTTTATACTTTAATCGATCAAAATTACAGAGTATTTTTGTTTTATTAGAACAACAAAACTTTAGAATTATTAATTTATTAAACAAATATTATGATTAAAATTATTAGCTTGTTGAACGATAAAGTGAAAAAATAACATTAATTAACTCGTATTGTTCCACTTTATAGTTCTCCACCTTGCGTTTTATTTTCTTAATATTCGATACAATTAACAATGAAAATAATAGATGATACTTCTTTCTAAAGGGACCGACTTTCAAATTTAATCAAATATTATTTTTCTAAATTTGATTAAATAATTAAATCTGTGATTATTTTCTGTTTTGAAAGGACTATTTGCTGTTAAAAGCACCGATAAAAATCCATTTATTTTTGTTTTTGTTTTGTTTTGGCAGACACATTGGAATAATTTAGACGAAATTTGAATTTTTCAACTAGTTACGGATGTGTTATCCTCGATTACGGTATAGCTCTTACCAAAAATATAGCGAATTTAAGTACTTTTCAATGTTTTATTTTTATTTCAGTTAAAATTATAATGAATCTAAATTGGACATTGAATAATTTCAACAATTGATTACTGTATAATCAATAATTACCTTGAAAAAAAAATTGTGATTCTATTTGTTTCTGTTATTGAATGTTTGAAAATTGAGTGAAAGATAGTGGAAGAATTTTAAAAAATAAATAGATAATAATAATTCGAATTCAATTTAATTTATGAATCTAAATCTACCAACATCAACAATTTATTATTGTTGCTATACTGTAACAGTAAAACCTTTATTGGGCGGACATCTACATGGAAACGGAAGATGTCGCGGTTCGAAGAAAGTATCTGTGCAGGAGAGGTTTTCACTTAAACGAAATATTTCTTAGGTCTTTTAGAAAACGACTGTGCGTTGTCATTGGTAACCTAAGAGATTCTGTTAAGCACTCTGTTTCTCGTAATATTTCCAGCCCGGGATTTACTTATTTTGAAATCGTACGGCAAACCTACGCACACTTGAAGAATTTATATTGATGGAATTTCAAAAATGTTTATCCAAGTGAAAAAAATTACAAAAAAAAAAAAAAAACAGAATAGCTGGTGGCGAAATAAGTATTATGTCGGCTTTTCTTTGAACGACGTTTCACTTCATGTGATTTACTTATAAGAATTACCTAAAATTAGAAAGTGTCCAGATGATGGAGGTATATTTTTTGAGATAAGAAGTGATTACTGTGTCCGCGTTCGCCCAATATAATTATTATTAATTATTTATAAATTAAGATCGATACTTCTATTTTAGACGACAAATATATTTGTCGCTATTTGGGAAATATCCAATGGATATTAAACAAATTGCCGCCAAATATGAATATCATTTATTATGTTAAAATATTTGTTACTGACAAATGACACATGTCTATCTATAATAACATAAATGTCATCTTCACAACATGTTAGACATATTATTGTAAGTGAACGGTATGTATATTTGTAGTGTCTGAAATTCGGAAATATCTATATCAAATTATTATCATATACAGTGTGGCTCATAACTCATGACACATAGAGCTTTTGAAGTTGTCAATTTCCTTTTGATTGAAAAAACTAGAGCCAATGATCTGGAGATTCGAAAATTTGTTGATTTTCTAAAATCAATATGTTTTGTGGGAGCAATTTCCAGAGAATTTAGTGTTAAACTTGAAGTTTTATCAATTTCCATTCTTCTAATATCTACAAGTAATTAAATAAAGGTGAAAATGTTCACTGTATACATACGAATTTTGTTAAGTACATAGATAGGGGAAATTCAAGAATTAACTCTTTGGTAGTTAGTAAATCGTCGTAATACTTGAACAGCACAATAAGCAGATAAAGTGTAGATCTTTGTAACTTTCTTATTTGAGAAAGAGAAATTAGGTACATAACTCAAAATATCATAAAACTGGAATGTGAAAATACAATAAAAAAATTGAAGAATCTGAATTCTAGCCAAACTGAAATTCATCAAAATTTGGAGAACCATAATTTTCTTCGATAATCATCAAATTGGGGTCTATCTCTTTATAATAATATAGCCTTATTATTGAATTTGGATCCAAAAAATGCGGTGTTCTTCCATTTGTTTCTGGTAGAATTCGGAATGTCTTTCGTTTAAGAATATTTTTATTAGATTTAGATTTTTATCAAAATTCTTATGTAGAAATATTTCATGTAAAAACGTTACGACTAACGCAACTGCATATATAATTTCTTTTCGTATATAAGTAAATCTGATATCGTTTCACAATATTTTTAAATAAACGTTAATTTACGCATTTCTGGTCTTTCTTCTGATGTTCGAATTAAATTCTCCACCACAAAAATTTTCTCCTATCTATCGTTTTGTCTAACCAAAATCTGAATATTTTCAATTTTAACTATAACTGGTTTGGAATAAATCAATCCTGATTATTTTCAAGATAATTGAAATCTTTTTGAATATACATGAAACAAAATTTAATCAAAATCCGAATTAATAATTCAAGTATGCATTAACGGTATGGTTTTGATTGGATAAAAAATCAGACGAGTGATGGAAACTTTTGCAAACTGTTCTTGGGAATGTAATAAAAATACAAAAAACATCAGATTCAACAATCAGTCATAATTAAATGAAATCTTTCAATGAAAACAGCAAATCTTAAGGGTATGAGCTGAAAAAGAAAAGTTTATTTTTTCTCTTTTATTGTTTTAGTGAAAAGTAGCGTATAATTTTATTATAGTATAGCCTGGAGACAGACGGGTTAAATCGTGACCGGTATTAATACTAAAGTTCTTGCATGAAAATAAAAACAATATCAAATATAAATTGATGTGGAATAATAGGGATGTTTTTTATGGAAATTTATATTTCTTATGGAAAATTTAGAGAGAAAACATATGCAAAATTATGATAGATATTCAAGTTACGTTGTATTTTATGATGCCGTCATTTCAAGTAATTCCAAATAGTCAAACAATTTTTACGTTGAAATCAATATTATATGGTACTAATAAAATTGCAAAAAAAAACCACAAACAAAAAAACAGGGGAATTATAATACCATTTATCATAGTAATTTATTCGTTATGTTGTGGATGGGTGAAAATACACCATAACTGACAACAACCCTCATGATGTTTCTATGTATGCGACGAATGAATACGAATATGAAATATATAGATCGAGCGACCCAGATAAATGTACCAGCTGTGAACTTCTACCCTTAAAATTTATCAATTGAGAACTAACCCTTGGAAAAATAGATATATGATTTCAAATAAATCTTAACGCCCATTTACAAAATTACTATCTACTCTATGTGAATTTTACTAAAAATTATGTCAATTTTTCAAACGCCACTTCATATATTAGTTTATTATATGGTTCATTGTTCGAATTGAGATAAGTGAAATACTCGTTTTAGATCTAATCGGATAGTTGATATCACCAGTCCAATTACAAACAAACCAATTAGATTTAACTGACCGTACCTGTAAGTCACTAAGCTTCGCAATCAGGATGGTATTTGCTACATTTGACATTATACATTAAAATGAACGATTCAAAGTAAAGTTAGTAATATTCTAAAATAATTTCCATGTTTCTATATTAAACTTATATCTGTAATTATATTTTAAATGGCATATTTACGATAGATGTCATGTCAAAGGTTCGAATGGGATACAATAGAATTTTTTTGTTGTTGAATCAACAATGGAATGACGGTAGGAACGCAAATTGAAAACTTTATAGAGAATTTGTTTCTTATATACGTGTTCAATTATTTCACCTTTTGTATTGACAACAGTATTTTCTGCTTGTCACTAAAAAGCTTTTTGCATCAATATTTGGAATTTCGTATTTCCTTTCAATGTCTTTATATCGATATCAAACTATTCGTTGACATTCTATTTACAAAGAAATTTTAACATTTCTGTCATAAAAGCAATAAAATATCCGTTATTCGTTTTTTTTTTGTGTGTGTGTGTTTTTTTGTTTCTCCACCAGGTTCGAATTTTAATTTTTCAATAATGTAAGATTAGAAAATTTATTAGTTGACAGTTCGACAAGTCATTTGTCGTCAAATTCATTAAGCAACTTAATGAGTAAAGAATGTTGTCGAAGGTGCTAGAATGTCGCACTCTACTAAATTCGACTGGAATTTATGGGCCAAGACGAGGTAGATCCGCTTAGATCTGCGCCTTGTCTAACTTACATGTCTATAAATCTTTATAATTTGCTAGGGAATAGTGTAGCATTCACATCCATTTCAACTTACCAGTTTGCTAGTGCTGAATGTGACATAATACATCACTATACTCTTTGACCATAAAAACAACCAACACTCTAGAGATTATTTGCAACATATTCAAATTAGATTTAGATCATCCATAAATGCTTAATAATATGCAATATTTAAGTCTAAAATAGTACATTATTCACCCGGCGCATCCGCCAAAAATTTACCGTTATCAAAAAATTACCATTTATTGATACAATATAATACCGAATTATTGCTACTTTTGTACGTAACCATATCCATTATACTATAGCAATGCATTGAAACTACAACCTATTTACTATCATCCCTTGGGATCGATTCAAGTGGCAAATTTTGAAATAGAACAGCATTACAGTAATATGGGTCTTATATATGTATATATATCTAATTTATTTTATTTAATGAAACAAATATTATTGGAAAATCTTACTATTTAATTCACGTATTCACTATTCATTTCCTTTAATAGAAATGTTAAATCGTGACTAAAATTTTAAACGATTGATTTTCTTTCGTTTATTGAAATTATCAATAATCGATCAACTCAATAGTGTTATTGTTCGATGATTTTATAGTAATTTGGAAGAAAAAAATTATAATTGATTCAACTTCAGTTGTCAATATCAGATTTTCGTTCTGTTTTTATGTGTGAAAACTCGAATAAATGGACGATAATAAAAAAAAAATTCATCGAATGATTATTTTATGTGTCTGTTCGGTAACTCATTTATTATTTGAATTTCCAGCGATTTTTGTGAAACAATTTAATTTAATTAGAAAATCACTTCGATTCTAATAAAGTTGAAAACAATTTGTTGTTAAAATATGTCAATCAACTGTGATTTCAGTTAATGACAGGTGAATTACACTTTATATATGTAGATTGATATGATATAGGATCCTTCACACTTCAATTCAAAACGCCCTTATCACTCACTTACTATAAAATTATTATCATCATCATCATCATTACAAGTAAAGTACGTTTAGTGTCCGAAACTTATCGCAATTATTAAAATTAGGAGAATATAATGTGTATTGAAATAAATTAGTAATTTTGAACGCCTGAAATTTTTGGTGTCTCTACTATTTTTTCCTTATTTTCCAGTCTGTTAAATTTGCGGACAACCTATATAGCCTTTATATATGTTTCGAGTACTAATTATTAAACCAATATATTATCAAAATCTTCGTGTACTTAAAGTATTGTATGTTTTGAAATTTATTTCGCTACCTTATAATGTATGTACGGCTTTTGTATATATTTCTTGGTATAAAATGGATATCAGTCTCAATTTACAGTAGAAAACAACCACTAGAATTATGGTCGACATCCTATTTTATCCTATATGACAAAGTTCTGGTAACTGTAATAGAACATTATAAAACCCATACTTGATTGTTAGACACCATTTATCTGATTAAATTTTAAAGAAAACACTACTTTAATTCTACAATATCGATCAATTAGAAGAAAAAAAAACCAAACAGATAATTGTTTTACAATAATTAATTTTGATGGTTGTTTATTTGAAAAGCATTTCGAGCACTTAAACTATAATACGTTGAGTTTATCTTGGGGAATAGAGGTGAGCTATTCGAAGCGACTACCAAATATCCGATGGGCTGAATATACAATAAAGTTCTCGACAAAATACTACAAACAAAACAATAAAATCAATAATATGGTTTAATGACAAAAAATATATATATAAAGATATGTTTTATTTACACAAAATAACAACAAAATTAGGTGGAAGAAACAAATGTTTGCACTTTAGTAATGTCTGCATTTTATGATGCATTATTCGTTTAGGAATAAAATTGAAGGTGCTGCTATTGACTTAAAATTCAATATTTAACTTCTAATATCGAAATTTCGTGCAAATCCCACACCCAACTATTATATCTACAGTTTTATTAATTGAAGATTTATTCAATTTTCTGCATTTTAATTGAACTAATTTAATTCAATTTACATGTTTTTGATAATACATATTTTTTTTTCTATATACGAATACATTACTTTACTTTATTGGAGGGCGTTGTCTGATTATTTTCTGTTGACGCTCTTGATAATTTATATTGATTATCTATAAAGTGATTTTATTAATAATTGAATTCGTTAAGATAATTTAGTTGGAATAAATTACGTTAGACGATTCTGAAACATAAACTAAATTTTCTGAATTTTGCTTTTATAACAATAAAAAACGTGATGTCGAGTATTACGTGATGACTCAAAAATGAACTATTCATGTTCTTGGTTATAAAAATAAATTCGTCCCATTAAACCGTATATAAAACACAAT
>JAZBGX010000238.1:0-19575 GCA_037414775.1 Zonitis immaculata
TATATGTAGTTCCGAACTAGTTTAATCTACGAATACTAGAAATCTATCAGACGAGTAATTAAAATTAGGAATAATTAATTTTCGAGAGGAAACAAACAGAAATTGAGAAAACACTTTATAGCGATCTATCAACTATTTGTGTACGAAAAATATTAAGAATAAGGTACCTATTTGGTCGTTTCCGTTGATGGATTCACTCCAATTGATTGCTTCAATAACGTTCTGTATACATATAACGCTTAATTTGTTGCTTTCAAGCGTAACTCCATTTCAATATAATACAGGAAATTCTTGTCAAATAGAATCAACCACATGGTAGGACATGTACAATTAAGATAATTAAAAATCAAAGAGAGAAACATTCTGAATTAGAATTGATCTTCGAAATTTAAAGCATGATAGTTTTCTATGAAACAAAATTCTCTATAATAATATAGGACCTATGGAAAATGGAAAATTACGTGCAGCACGGTTTGTCAAAATCGACACGCGACGTTCCTTATGTAACAAAACAAACGAAAATCTATATAACGACAATATCGAAATTTGTTAATAATGCGATAATTAAATACTAAGTATACATATAAGGTTGACAATTTCTCTACTTTTCTATTAAACCTGTATAAATTAGATTCTTGAATGATAGTATATTGAAAACTTTATAATTCACCTACGAATCAAAATCATACACTAACAGATTATCTATTGAAATTAATCTCTCAAAACTCAAACATAAGAGCTTCCTTTGAACAGTTGTTCAAACATGACAGTAAGTACCTATAGTGTAAGTGGTATGTGTATCCTCTTTACATTTTGTCTATAATCTGTGATTAAAATATCACATTTAGAATAAATTAATAAAGATATTTTGAATGAACTGTACAAACAAGCCTATACATTCGTTTATAGGTACCTATATGTATGCGTATAAAAATGTATGATGATTAAATTAGGAACCTTTCTAACTTTTCACCAAAAATATGTCGTCTAGAGGCATAACCGCTCATATACGTAATTTTTATTGTTGCAGGTTAATTCACAAAACAAATAATCATATAGAAAATAATGTTTGGCTTTTGTTGTAACATTTTTTTGGTGTCAAGGTTGGATTTGATGTAATAAAAAATAAATAAATAGTTTCAAAGAATTGTAGCGAACGAAAGAGAAAAAAGAAAAAAAAGGCGAAACAACAATCCAACTGGCAAAAGTCCGAATTCTTTTTGGCCAACATTCACCCGTTATAGATTTCGAAATTTATTGCATTAATCTCGTATGTAGTATGATAAGTATAGTTACCTAAAAATGTCAAACGATAAACAATAATAAACTCTGCCATTATCGATAAATTTCGATTGTTGTATGGCTGGCGATTATCCAGGAAATTTCAAAACACTCCACTGATTTTGTTATTAATTTTTTTCTGCATGCATTGAGTGGATAAATTTGCAATAGATTTGTAATTGAGAAAAAATCTCAATCCATTTATATCAACCATTGAAATAACCCTTTTGTTTTATTTAAATTATCCATCTTCATAAAACTAAAAATAAAGATATTAATTATTTAATAAATATTATATTTAATTGAGTTTTATTATTTTTATTAAATTTGAAACAAGTTTCGATCTTCTAAAGATCATCATCAGTCAAATAATTATTTAATAATATTTAATAAATAATTAATATCTTTTGTTTTAATACATTGATGAAGGAATCGTCATCGAGATTAATGTTCAATCTGAATAAGAATGATTTGTTGAAATTATACCGTGTAGTGAATATGTATTGAAGTTGAAGTAGCGTTTAAATAATATTTATTTTACAGTTTAGTAAGAATATTTTCATTACACATTTATTGAAAAATTAGGAAAAATGTTCGCCAGTCGCCATCAAACAATGGCAAAACTCATTTGGTACAACGATAATATTAACTTTTCCACCCACACATATCAAAAATTAATTTTTATTTTCTTTCCAATATTTCACAATAGAAAATAATCGCAAATATAAATATTTACCCAAATAAAATTCAACATTTATTAATTTATATCGCTGTGCTGATATTTAATGCTAATTCTGTTCAAAACAAGATTAAAAACTAAATAATCGTATTTTTCTAATAAAAATTGGCAATTACAAATAAAACATTAATAATTCTAAATAAGATCAGATCTTGGAATTATATAAATGTTTTTTATCGATTGTTATTTATTAAGTATTGGTGATTGATAATAGTTTCATCGCAGTCAATAATGTGACATGAAAATGTTATTCATTGGAAAATTTGATGACATCTAACAATTAGCTAACAATTAGAACTGAATGCGACCGCATATTCAATTTCCATAATAATTAATTAAAATTCATACGATAATTTAGTTATAATAATATACATATGTATGTATGTATGTATGATTCTTATTGCGTGCTATTGTAGAAAATCCTTGATGATAAATTGAAACTAATCTCGTGTATGGGTAACTTTATATGTATAAGTTATCGATAAATATGTACTATGATTCCTTTATTTTCAGTGTATAGACGCATTACCAATGATTTATTGTCTGAGTGATTTACCAATCCCATAGAATTTCTATTTTGATTAAGCACAAAATCATAGATTGTTTCATTTATAATAAATTCATTGATAAATCTTTATTATTATATTATTAGCTACTTTATAATCCCGTTTTGTCGCTACCTACATATATGTATATCTACAGGTTTATTATTCAATTAATCTTTATAATGATCCTGAATACAATAGTTATAATTCCACTGTCAGTAAACTATGTGTGGATTGCAGAATATCTTCTATCATTAAAATGTGTAATTAATTTAAAGGTAGGATTTATAAAAATTATTAAAAAAAAAAACAACAACCAAGTATAGTGAAGGGCGAAATGAAAATAAATCAAACAAAAATCATAAATGAAAAAACTCGAAACTAAGTATGTGTTTGTATTTAGTTAGTTATAACTATGGAGTTTAGTTATAGTTATACGAATTTTCAACAGTTCAGTAAAATAATAAAGGCTTTGTATATTTTCAATAGTAGATTCACTAACAATAAAACAGAGTTATTAAGTTTACCTAACAATTTACTGGTATTTAGTTTAGAATTCAAATCGAATAGGAAAAGTTAATTCACCTCGCATTCATTTATTTGTTTATTCAGTTTTTGTACTGAAATTGAATTAGATTATTTTAGTGGTAGGTATAAGTATATGTAGGTATTTTTATTTTCATTGGAAACAAATCGTCTATAGGTAGCTATTGTATAATAAAGTCAATAATTTCGTGTATATGAGAGTGGAATGCATTTTTACTGCAACATGCGAAATTGTAAAATTATACATGAAAATAGTTACTTACATACATACATACATACTGCCATAATAAATATTTAATAACGTTATATACCTAAATATAGATAAATAGATTAAATTTTTATGAATTTTCAATAATATTTCTTATCGAATATTTAATCGGCGAAACTAGTCAATTTCCAAATAAATTAATAAATAAATAAATTAACTAAATGGGTAACAATAATATTTTTCAAGAAAATATAAAACGGGTAGTTGTCCTTTTAACTAATTATTCGTTAATTAGAGATACAATGTGAGTGTTATGAAAATTGCAAATCGTTGTTCGAATATATTGTTTGTTGGCAATGTGATTTCAAGAAAAAACACTCAATCCATAAGATAACTTCGTTGAAGGTAAGAATAATTATGATTATTTCATTTCTAGTGAATGAGTTCTTACGTATATTTTTCTATGTAAGTAAATACAATGCCAATAGTGGATTTGATTGTAAGGGCGCCATATGCCCTACTGTGTGTGCCCTTCTTGTAATGTCAATTGGAAATTGTTTTGTTATTGCGAATTCATGATTGGATTATATTTTTATTGAATTTCGGCGAATCCGAATTGATTTATAATATAAACAGAATACATTATCAGATAATCCTGTATACTATTTTCATATGGACAATTTGGAAAAACAATACAAAAGTCTATTGAGAGTCTTGAATAATTGTTCTATGTGGAAAATTCTGTTATTTTCACTTGGATAATAATTGAGAATAAGTCAAATTGTTTTGAAATGTAAATTTGTTATCCTCCAAAGTGGTATTCAAAAATTTTAAAGATGGAAAACGGATTCATCGAATCTGTAATAGTTACTTACAACTAATTTCAATGATGATGATAATAATAATAATAATAGCAACTCTCATAAATTATGAAAATTAATAAGATCGGAATAGGTATACTACCTACATATTGAATATTCGTGAAATTTTTATAAAAAAGTTTCAAAACTTTTTATAACTCATAACAATTGTGGAATTTCAAAAAAAAATCCACAAAATTAGATTGATTATTATTATTGAATATTGAAAGGGAAATTTTCCATTTCCAATTAGATAACGGAAAATACATCAAATAATTGACGAAGAAACGTAAATTTGTTTATGGTATCTGTGAAATAGAATTCAATTTTTTATAAATACAATTGTGTTTTTGTTTTCGTTAATGGCATTCCTGAAAATCACCAACTTTTTTTTCTTAAAACGTCTAGATAAAAATCTAGAGTTTATTACCTACTTATTACTATACAACGTCCTAATTTTCAGGAACTACAGTTATATGCTTATGCATATTTCTTTATTATATAATCGAATTCCTTTTCAACAATTCCATTCTTCTATTTCATTTTCTATCAAATATTCTATAAAATAATGCAAACGCCTAATACAGAAAGATCTTTGAGAATGCCAGCTGCTATTATTATTGAATGGATTTCTTTTGTTTTATCATAGAATAGATCTCGCCTAAAATTGTCCTGATTCACTAGTTAAGAAAATATTTTTATTTCAATTGTATCAATTAGGTAAGTTTTAGATTGAATAGATTCAGATACATAGTAAGTGGAATTGTGATTAAATGAAAAGGCTAACATTTAAAATCTACTACGGGTATATAAAATTTTCACACTCTAATAATTTGGTATTTTACAAGAAAAGCTTCCAATTTCTACCAGAAATTTTCCACAAATTTATTATTTAGATTCTAGAAATTACTCTATAAACAATTTTCTGATCAAGTTTTCCGCTTTTTGTTTTTTTTTTCTCTCATAATTTCGTTAGACTTAAAGCCAAAATTTCATGCTAATTCAATGGCAATCAAGCGTTTTACTCAAATTTATCGCTAAAAAATTTTTGGCATTAGATTTGAAAATTTCACATATTAAGTATAATAAATTCAAATATTTTTGAGGAGTTGTATCATTTGGAAATGCAAACAACAAATAAATAACATTCGTTAATATCATTTATTAAGTAACTTGCTAGGATCTATTTATTTTTTCTTTTTGTTTTGTTCCAATTGTTCACAGTAGAATGTGCCTATAATGTAAATTTGGGCCGATTTCATTACTGATATTTTTACTCAAATAAGTATTAAAAATTATATTTTATCTTGATGCTTTTGTGAAATTTAATCTCATTTAGAATTGATGTTTATTGTTGAAGACATTAATTTGCAAATAGATCATTGAAAACGTTTTGTAACTTAATTTAATTACGATTTTCATTGATCAATTTGAATAATTGGAAAATTAAAATAATACTTAATAATAATAATAATAATAATAATAGTAAAGCGAAAAACTTTTCAATATTTTAGAAGAAATGAATCATTGTCTAAATTCTGGAAACATGTCAGTTTCTGCCAACATTATACACAGGACCACTAATGATGACAACAATTTTATAAAAATAGACCTCACTTAATTTAAGTAATATCTCGAAAGATAAAAAATGACATACACAAAAAATGAAAAAGTCTTTGTTCAAATGTCGAATAAATATGTACATATGAGCAACTTAAATTGTTGTGAAAGAATTCGATTTTCATAACAAATAAATTGGAAAATTGTCAAAATAATTTGATCAAATTCTACTATTTTGCCTTGATAATTTAAACTAAATGTTCGATACTGATTTGATTTCCTTATATTTCGACATCATTGGGAATTGATTATACCTAATGAATCCAAAACGGAAACCGACAAAATAGAAATAATAATAGACCTTGAAGTTTATTTTTGTATTTCATTCAGAATTTGGTATATTTTACAATTAAAATTACCAAAGTAAGTACTCATTGTCAGTATTTTCAATTTGCTAAGTGTTCGCTAATAAATTCATAATTTAGGATGAGTGTCTAATATTAGTAATTTGTGTCTATTTCTAGAAGAGAGTTTATGTGATGATAAAATATAAATACTATTATTATCAGTGGGATGATTGCTACAGGTTAGTTTCAAATTTCAACAAAATTTTCTCGTAGGTACCTACTTCATTGCTTTCCTTTCATGATTTTTTTGTTTGTTTTTGTTTTGTTATTAATTTGAAGTAACAAAATTCTAATAATATTCAATTAAAAAAAAAAAAAAAAGTTACCTGTAATGATATAGGCATCATTTTCATAAACAATAATGTTGTTATGTTTCAGGAAATGAAATAAAAATAATTTGTGCTTTGTTGATCAGATGTCAATTATTCGACTATCAATTATTCAACCTTGCCCTCAATTTTTCTACTATATTTTATTATTAATTAGGTAGATACATTTAGCTTGTAGTGTTTTGAAAAAAACAAGACAAAAAAATCAAGCACCCTTCATATTAATAAAGAAATCAATGAATGAATAATTTCAATTGTAAATACAGGAATCAATTCGATTGTTTCATATTTTTCAAACAACTCACCTGTACAAGTCTTTAAGAAATTCCTAGCTGGATTCCTGGCCGATTTTGAAATTTTTTACCACCACCGCCGCCAGATGGGCACCGTTCAAAAAAATCTATTTTCAGTTGATCTTACTACAGAATACACTTTCTATACCCATCTTCCTCTAGTTTCATATTTACAAAAAAAAACAAGCACATTTATGTAAAATAAAATACAAATCAATAGAAAATTAAATAAATATAGTAATTGATTGAATTAATTGAGTCACATAAGATATAAAATTTTCTATATTATTTGGAAAAAAAATTAATTACACGACGCCGAATACAGAAGGTGACTGGCAAGTGTGTATTTGTGTGTGTATATAGATATTAGTGAATAAGGTGGTGGCGTCGAGACGCTGAACAGGCGCCGTTCGAAAATTTTGCTATTGCAGTCAAATCTATTTTGTGTATAATATACATACATATAAAGAAACGCCATCTAGATATCTATACATTCAGTAAATTGAGATTATATTTAACAATAATAATAATAAACATAATAATAATGATTTTTAAAGTGTAGGTGGTGATTGATTGACTAAACTGTAAATAGTTAATGGATCTATTCAGTAATAATGATTATGAATACAATTAAAAACAAGCCCAATCTATTTGCATTTTACAAATAGCTCTTTACATTTCAATTATTTCCACCCATCAAGAATAGATAGATAGACACCATAGATTATCTATACTATATAGATAGTTATCGCGTTAAACTTTTAACTGGCGCATCCACCATTTATATTTTATACCATTAATTATTCAGTTCATATTAATATGTGAATCAAACAAACACTAAAAGGTGCTTGTAATAGACGTGGGTTCATTGGTGCTATAAGAACTAACAAAATAATAATAATAATAATTAAATTGAATTATAAAATGAAATTTGTATTATGTGTTGCATAATACAATAAATTTTTGTATTAGAGCTATAATTAGTTTAATCTGAGACGCTATATAAACGAACTTCACATTTGTACCGATCTCACTCTTGCCGTACTTGTCACCAAGCATTGAAAAGTGACGGAAACTATGGTAATCGTGAAGTTAGTCCCAAGCGTTATATCTATAATTGTGGTACATTTTACAATTTATCAATTAATTAATTCACATTTATTTATTTTAAATTGTAAAATTAAAAAATAGTCATCATTTAAATCGATTTGGAATTAGTTAATTTGTGAATTTTTGCATGAAATTGATAGAAAATGGTATAAAAAGAATTGTTGAATCCGGCATGATGGCGTTGTGATAGCGTTTGGTTATTATTGAATTTATCTAGACATATCTATGAAATAGATTATCATCCGTGAATAAGGTGAATATTATTGTCTTTTATAATCAATTTTCAATTATTATTTGTAAATATTTCTGCACCACGGTATCTCCTTTATTTGCATATAATTCGCTAATATAGGTCGATGTTGGTGCTATATTAGAAATTGTGTATACATTGCATCGTTGGCTCAAATTGCAATAATTTGTCGCCTGGTTTTAATACTCAACAATTTTTATTTCATTATATTAAACTACAAGTTTCAAATATACAACATTCTGTTCCAGATATAGAACAAATATGCATTTGTATAATTTAACGTTACAAAGGGCTACGGCTATAACCCATGCCATACATGGCAATTTTTCCGGTACCAAAATGCAAGAAATCGTAATATCACGTGGTAAAAGTTTAGAAATTTTACGTCCTGATCCAAATACAGGCAAAGTACATACATTATATGCCGTTGAAATATTTGGTGTAATAAGATCATTAATGTCGTTTCGTTTAACTGGTGGTACAAAAGATTATGTTGTTGTTGGTTCAGATTCCGGTCGTATTGTCATACTTGAATTTATACCAAGTAAAAATGCATTTGAAAAAGTCCATCAAGAGACATTTGGTAAATCTGGTGTACGACGTATTGTACCAGGACAATACTTAGCGACTGATCCACGTGGACGTGCTGTTATGATTGGTGCTGTTGAAAAACAAAAATTAGCATATATATTGAATCGAGATGCACAAGCACGTTTGACAATATCATCACCATTAGAAGCACATAAAAGTAATACGTTAGTTTATCATATGGTTGGTGTTGATGTGGGCTATGATAATCCAATGTTTGCATGTTTGGAAATTGATTATGAAGAAGCTGATTCAGATCCAAGTGGTGAAGCTGCACAAAAAACACAACAAACATTAACATTTTATGAATTAGATTTGGGTGTTAATCATGTCGTTAGAAAATATTCAGAGCCATTAGAAGAACACGCAAATTTCTTAGTAACAGTACCAGGTGGTGATGATGGACCATCTGGCGTATTGATTTGTTCTGAAAATTATTTAACTTATAAAAATTTAGGCGATCAACATGATATACGTTGTCCTATACCAAGACGTAGAAATGATTTAGATGATCCTGAACGTGGAATGATATTTGTTTGTTCAGCAACGCATAAAACTAAATCAATGTTTTTCTTTCTTGCACAAACTGAACAAGGTGATATATTCAAAATTACTTTAGAAACAGATGAAGATATGGTAACTGAAATTAAATTGAAATATTTCGATACTGTACCAGTTGCCGCGGCTATGTGTGTTTTAAAAACTGGATTTCTTTTCGTCGCCTCCGAATTTGGTAACCAGTAAGTCAATTCACTAGTTCTTACAATATAAATTTAATTACAACATTTAATTATCCTACTATAGCTATTTATACCAAATTGCCCATTTGGGTGATGACGATGATGAGTTAGAATTCAGTTCAGCTATGCCATTAGAAGAAGGTGATACATTCTTTTTTGCACCGCGTGCGTTACGTAATCTCGTTTTGGTTGATGAAATTGAATCATTATCACCAATTTTATCATCACGTGTTGCTGATTTAGCTGGTGAAGATACACCACAATTATATATGTTATGTGGTAGAGGTCCAAGATCGTCCTTACGTGTATTGAGGCATGGTTTAGAAGTATCAGAAATGGCTGTTTCTGAATTACCTGGTAATCCAAATGCTGTATGGACTGTTAAGCGAAGAAGTGATGGTGAGTAATTAGACATTTTTTAAAGAACGGATTAGTCAATGGAAAAAAAATTGGTAGAATATTTTTATTAAAGCCTGGTGGTTGGATACTTTTCAACACCAGTTGCTTTTTATTTCAGATGCTGAACCGCGACTAACTGCATCTACCTGAAGAAAAGTAAGTAATAATGAAATTTAGAATGTAACATGGTAAATCAAATATTATGATGACCTATTATACTCCGTGTTTCAGCTGAAACTGTGTGATTAAAATTGTTGGACTGAATTTCAAATGATTTTAATAATCGAATAATGTTTGTTTTTTCAAACGATATCAAATAATTCGATCCGTGTAATTTTATTTGTTTCAGATGAATATGATGCTTATATTATTGTATCATTCGTAAATGCTACATTGGTATTGTCGATTGGTGAAACAGTTGAAGAAGTCACTGATAGTGGTTTTTTGGGTACAACACCGACTTTATCATGTTCAGCTCTTAGTGATGATGCCCTAGTTCAGGTATTATATGAATTTATTTCTATCTATTCTAATAATTATATGTACTTTCTAATTAATAGGTTTATCCAAATGGAATACGACATATATGTGCTGATAAACGTGTAAATGAATGGAAAGCTCCAGGCAAAAAGACTATCGTCAAATGTGCTGTAAATCAACGACAAGTTGTCATTGCATTATCAGGCGGTGAACTTGTTTATTTTGAAATGGATCCGGTAAGTTTCTTCTTAATTTTTTTTTAATTTTCAGGCACAATTCGTTGATTAATTATTCAATTTCATTAATAATTGATCTCCAATATTGTGCAATATAGACTTCTTTTTGTCGCTTCTGTTGCGTTAATTTTTATAAAGCAATGGACTGAACCAATCAGACACATCTTTTATATATATATATATATATATATATAAATTTCAATTGTTTTTTAGTTATTGATCTCTCTTCTATTTATAGACTGGTCAATTGTATGAACATAAAGAAAAAAAACGTATGAATTCGGATGTTGTTTGTATGGCATTAGCTAATGTTTCAGCTGGTGAACAATTATCTTTATTTTTGGCGGTTGGTTTAGCTGATAATACAGTTAGAATAATATCATTAGATCCTAGTGATTGTTTAGCACCACGTGCTATGCAAGGTTTACCAATATGTGCTGAATCATTATGTATTGTCGAAATGGGTTGTACAGATCGTGATACTGATAATGCAGCAGCAGCTAGCACAACGAGTACATTATATTTGAATATTGGTTTACAAAATGGTGCACTTTTACGTACTGTGTTAGATCCAGTAACCGGTGATTTATCTGATACACGTACAAGATATTTGGGATCAAGGCCTGTCAAATTATTCAGAATAAGAATGCAACAATCAGAAGCTGTGCTAGCGATGAGTAGTCGATCATGGTTAAGTTACTATTATCAAAGTCGTTTTTATTTAACACCATTATCATATGAAAGTTTAGAATATGCTTCTGGATTTAGTTCAGAACAATGTCCAGAAGGGATTGTTGCTATATCAACAAATACATTACGTATATTGGCATTAGAGAAATTAGGTGCCGTTTTCAATCAAGTATCTTTTCCATTAGAATATACACCAAGAAAATTCATTATACATCCAGAAAGTAATAATATGATTATAGTGGAAACTGAACATAATGCATATACAGAGGAAACAAAACGTCAAAGACGTTTACAAATGGCTGAAGAAATGAAAGAAGCTGCCGGTGAAGAAGAACAAGAATTAGCTAAAGAAATGGCTGATGCATTTTTGAATGAAGATTTACCGGAAAATATATTCTCAGCTCCAAAAGCTGGCCATGGTATGTGGGCATCTATATTAAGAATTATGGATCCTGTACAAGGTTTAACACATAAATTAATACGTTTTGAACAAAATGAATCTGCTATGTCTGTTGTTTTGGTTAAATTCCAAAATCAACCTCAACAAAATTTATATTTAATTGTTGGTATTGCTAAAGATTTTCAATTGAATCCAAGACATTGTAACACTGGATTTTTGGACACATATAAAATTGATCCAACAGGAAGGGAATTGGAATTTATCCATCGAACACCAGTTGATGAAGTACCTAATGCTTTATGTGCTTATAATGGATTATTATTAGCTGGCGTTGGAAGGATGTTGCGATTGTACGATATGGGCAAAAAGAAATTATTAAGAAAATGTGAGAATAAAGTGAGTGCATTTATATTTGATTTTCATCTTTCATAATTAGAAATGATGATAAAGAAACGCTCAGAATATTATGTTGATATCCTGCAGTTCTGATTATTATTGATGATGACAAATTGATTAATTTATTTTTGAATTCAGTTCATATTGATTGGATAAATTATATTTCTTTACAGCATATCCCCAATTGTATTGTTAATATTCAAGCAATGGGTAAACGTATTTTCGTTTCTGATGTGCAAGAATCTGTTTTCATGGTTCGTTATAAACGTGCCGAAAATCAATTGATTATATTCGCTGATGATACACATCCAAGATGGGTAACCTGTACAACTGTTTTAGATTACGATACAGTGGCAACGGCTGATAAATTTGGTAATGTTTCTATATTAAGATTACCACCAAATGTTAGTGACGATGTTGAAGAAGATCCTACGGGACATAAATCATTATGGGACAGAGGTAATTATGCGATTGTTTGTTTGAAAAATAAAATTTGGACGTTTTCGTCAAGTTATTTCCAATTTAATTGGTTTTAACTATATCGCAAATGTCCTAGAACATAGATGTGTATACATAGTACCATAAATCTTTATTATTAGATTTTTGACCTCCTAAATACACCACAATTATTTGTTTAAAAAAAAAAAACACCAAAAAAAGTCAGTTATTTTCTTGATTTTTAGGTCTTTTAAATGGTGCTTCACAAAAAGCCGATACAATATCAACATTCCATGTTGGTGAAACTGTCACTTGGTTACAAAAAGCTACTTTAATACCAGGCGGGTGGGAATCATTGATCTATACATCTCTCTCAGGAACTGTTGGTGTATTAGTACCATTTACGTCACGTGAAGATCATGATTTTTTCCAACATTTAGAAATGCATATGCGTAGCGAGAATTCACCATTATGTGGTCGTGATCATATCTCTTATAGAAGTTATTATTATCCAGTCAAAGTAAGTACTGTTTTTTTTTTGCGTTTTCTTTAAATATATATATATGATGAGATTTCTCTTTGTACATGCTAGACTTATGAGCTAGAATGATTTAAATATATTTACTGAATTATTTCATTTCCATAAATATAATAATTATTTTTCTAAATTTCAAATCATTCTCATTGTTGAACTTGTTATATTCCAGAATGTTATAGATGGTGATTTATGTGAGCAATATAACTCGTTAGATCCGGCAAAACAGAAGAGTATCGCTAATGATTTAGATCGGACACCAGCCGAAGTATCGAAGAAATTGGAAGATATACGAACACGATACGCGTTTTGATTTATCTGTGTACTATTTCTAATTCATTATGCATTTAGATTTAAGTAAAATAGAATACATTCTCTTTCAAATTTGATTTTTATTAATACAAAGTTATTTGTTCGATTGTATAATCGAATCTAGACCTATTTGTATTTTTATAAATTGATTTACCTTTATGAATTTCAGTCATTAACGGTACAATTTTATTTAAATCATCAAAACATTCTAGTTCATTACCAATTAAATTGTTGAATGTTTCAATTATTTGCGCAATCTTCTCATCTTTCGTTAACAAAAGTTTTTGATAATTAGCATCAATTAATGCACAACCCCAATTGATTAATTGTTTTTCTGTATCAACTAAATTGGAATTATTTAATAAATGCCCATTATCTGAAAATAAATAACAAATGTATTGTAAAACTAATAATACTTCATCCAAATCTAATTGATGACGTAATTGTGGATTTAATGAAATATCATTGAATTCTCTGAACAGAATCAAATCAATTAATTGAGCTTTTTCAATCGGTTGCAAATCCATTGGTAAATCACTCGCTGTATTACTATTATTTGATTTTTTTCCAAACAAATTCCGATTCAGACTAATGAAAAATTTTAAAAGTTTCACAAGAATTGATTCTGGTATATCAGAAAAATATGCCAAACAATCTTTTAATGCTTCAATATTTTGATTTCTAATCAAATCCGGTAACAATTCTTGAATTATTATATTTTCAGATAATCCTTGACTTGATAATTCTTCAACTTGATTACGTATAGATTTTGGTATATTTGTTATTCCTTTATTTTGATAACCCCAATCGCCAAATTGTATTTTATTAATAATTAGAACATCGGGATCGGATTCCGTTCCAATAATTCGATGTGTTCCAACTAATGCTGCCAATTGTTCATCGTCTAAATGAAATGGAATTACAGCTAAATTCTGTCCAACTGGTAAATATAAATTGTTATCGATACACGATAAACGTGCCCCCATGGTAAACATTTTGAATTCTTGTCTAGATTGGACGACTTTAAATTGAACATTATAAATTAAAAGTAGGGCACCTTCTTCGTTATTATTAGCACCATACATTGCAATATAATTCTCATTAAGTGATACTATAGAAACTGGGTGGATGTATGAAATTTGTTCGACAATAGCGAATAAATCACCACGGTCTGTCTCTTCAAGATCGGAATCTTTTAGAATTGTTGACAAAATACGACCATCACTCCCTTAAAATAACAATTGACTATTTTAATATAGATAAACAAGAAAGAAAACAATAGACTTACATAAAGTTAGAAAATGAACAAAATCTTTATCAGCGTGAAAAACGTAACCATTTAAATCGTATTGTTGATTTCGTTTCAATGGAATTTTTGAGAATTGTTGAAATTTGTTAGTCGATTCAGTAAATTTCGTCCATAATAAATATTGATCATCATTTGATTTGATCAATAAACCAACATACACGTCTTGCTTCGAATTTATATACAAATAATCTAATATATATTCGATCTCAACATTAATTACATCTTCAGGCTCCAAATCTTTACGATTATCTATAGCTTCACTTAATTGATAAATGCTACCATTTTTGAATAAAATAAAATAACGATTATTCAGACAAAATGTTGTATAAATTGGCTTTTTCAATTTGAATTTCTTCAATTTATCAACGAATTCCTCATCGCCGTTCCAAACACGTATATAACTCTCATTGAAAATTGCTACATAACGATCATTTTCTCTATCATAGATTATTGGTGATGTGAATTTCTCTTTAGTCCTCCAACTATGCAATTGCTTCTGATCTAATAACTAATAATAATCATGTCTAATTAGAAATACTTCATTAAAGAACAAATCCTAACCTTATATTTGATGGCAATATTTTTACCTAAATTTACAATAACCACACCATTTTCTCTATCTGGAGTTATACCTAAAAGACTTCGATGGTCGATTAAAGGACATAAACTGTAATAAATGCCAAATTTTGCCATTTCTTTGTAGCAAAATTGTATTTATTATAACCAAAAAATTAGAAACACGTGAAAACACATTCACTTCACTTTTTTGCCATTTACGAGATCTCTTTCTAACTCATTAAATATCTGTCACCATCTTTTCTTCGTATATAGTTTGCCATCTAGTGTATCCAAATAGAACTATAAACACAAATAACTATCTTAACGACATTGGAGAATAACAGAATTTCTCAATTTTAAAATAAGTCCTGCTCAATATATTTTTTTTATAAGTTATTGTATTAAAATGGAATAAATTAGTGAACTATTGACAGCAGTGTGGAATTTATCTTGAAAAAGACTAAACATATTCCGATGCCGAATTATTCATAAAGTTTCTTTGCTTTATATGGTGGTATCTTTTTATAATTTTTGTTTTATTCTGTAAATATCCTCTTGAAATTGATGGAAATTGCGATTAATTGGAATTTACGATAATTTTATGCAATTTCAAAGTTTTGCGCCGCTCATTACTTTATTGATTATTTGCCAAAACGAAACATATTTCCAACAAAAAAGGTTAGACGCCGGTTCAATGACGTCACAACAAACATCCACTTTGTCCTTGGGCTTAAAGAGGATAGAACTATCGATGTGACTATCCTCTTTATGAATAAATTTTTCAAAGAAAAAATAAATAATCGAAATGTTTAAGAAACCACAGAAAGAACAAAAACACCCAAATAAAAGTCGTTGTAGTGATACTAATAATAAGAACATATCAAATAATAATATTGAAGTGTTTATCGGTATAAAAAATGTCAGACGTTGGAATACATTGAAAACGGCGTTTTTATGTGAAACAAATAAAAGTTTTATCACGAAATTATTGAATATAGCACAAGAATATTTGAATCAGTAAGTTGATTAGAATCTATTCCATCAAATCATTGAGTTTATTTAGAAAAAAATGTTAAATTGAAACAAAAAATTTGTACGTTTGTCTTTTGTTATTTTGGATAAATGGCTGACTTGTTGTGGGGCGGAGCTTATTTGACAGATCAATAATAATAGCACGTGGATTTTGTTTACATTTTGTTTTTTGCTTCTAAAAAGGAAAGTTAAAGTTATGGGATGGGGCAAGCAATAAAAAGTGATTTCAAAAGAAAAAAATTGCCTAATTATAGCCCATTATGAGGCAATTAATTATCAAATAAAACTAACAATTAATGTATTTTTAGGAGACGTTGCAAACAACAGAGTGATAAGAAACATACAGATCAAGATGATAAAGGACAAATATGCAAAATTAAACGAAAGAAAAATGTTACGAAAAGAAGTAAAGATGCAAATGATATTGCAAAATCTGATAGAAACATCGAAATTTCAACAAATAATAATAATAAAGAAACTACAAATCTTTCCATGAATTTAGAACAAGATGACCAATTGAAAAAACGAAAATCATTAGAGAAAATTTGTACAATAAAAAAAGAAAAATCAACAAAAAAGAAATTAGATTCGGATCGTGATATTCGAAAAGCACCAGAATTGAATATACAATCTGAAAATATTAAATTGAAAAGTCCGGATTTGAATGATGAAACAATTAATAATAATATTAATGGAAATAAAATGGCAATTAAAATCAAATTGTGTCAAAATTGCAATAGACGGCATACACAACATCAATGTCCATTAAATTATCCGATAATAATAAAAGATTCCATCACCTTATCTCAATGGGAAGAGAAATATAATAATGATAATTTAAAAGATGATTCAACATATGCTCATTTATCATTACCAAATAATTTACAATTACTACAAACAACATCAACAGCGCATGGTTTAGGTGTGTATGCATTAAATGATATTAAAGAATTTACACAATTTGGTCCACTGATTGGTAAACATATAAAAGAAGTTGATATATCAGAAGATTCAAATATGCGTGACATATGGGAGATACGAACCGATAATAATAATAATAATGTTTATTTGAATACAGAAGATTTATTATGTTCAAATTGGTTGAGATTTATACGGCCAGCACCTAATCGTGATGATAAAAATATTATTGTTATACGTATTGATGAATTTTTATATTTTACAACAATTCGATTGATAAAAAGCGGTGATGAATTGTTGTATTGGCAAGATTCAATTGTTACAAGTAATAAGAAGAAAATGGAGAAAACTTGTAAGTTTTAATTACCATTCCAATTGTGAATTTTAGATAAATTGAAAATTGAATTGTTTATTATAGCTTGTGGCGGTTGTAATATGACATTTACTCATCCATTATATTATCGTACTCATTGTTCTGTATTCCATGATATACGATATAGTTTGACAATACGGAAATATCATTGTAAAATTTGTGGCGCCGCTGTATTAGGCAAAGAAAATATAATGAAACATGCAGCTGAATTGCATAATGGCCAAGGAGCTTATCAATGTCAATTCTGTAAAAAAGTACAAGCAAACAAATTATATTAATAATGATTTATATAATTGCTAATTGATTATTAATTGATTTTCTAGTTTTTCTTAAGACTGAATTATTTAGAAATGCATCGTACATATGGTTGTTCCGCCAATCCCCATCGTTCACGCCCATTATGTGATTTTTGTGGACGTAAATTTTGTCAACCGCAAAAATTAAAGGTCCACATAAAACGTATGCATAGTGATTTAGCTGATGTATTAGAAGAATTCCAATGCAAAATATGTATGAAGATATTGGGTTCACGTGCTGCATTACAACGACATTTGAAAGAGGTTCATCAAAAACAAATGGATGTGACATGCTCGTGTTCTAGATGTGGTAAACATTTTCAAAATAAATCGAATTTGAAAATACACATGTTAACACATAGCGGTATCAAACCGTTCAAGTAATTTATAATTTCGCATAATTTATTGTCAGAAAAATATAATAACAATTTCGTTTCAATTTTAATTTTTTTAGATGTAATGTTAGTAGTTGTAATGCAGCTTTCACGACAAAACAATGTCTACAATTCCATTATAAAAAAGTTCATAATTTTGAAGAGAGTGTTATGCCAAAAATTGAACGCAGTATTGATTATACTTTTGAAGCTTACAGTGGTTTAGAAGAATCATCTGATAAAATTGACGAAAATCAACATGATTCAAATGCTGATGAAAGTGATATCGATGAAAATAGTAAGAATTGTCTCGTTCTTCTCATTACTATCACTTAATTCGATATTTTTAGGTGTTGATAGTAGAAATGTTGATGATCCACAAACAATTCAATCTCCGTTACAAGTGATGAATGAAAAAGACTCTACTGAACCAATTTTAGAAACTTATAATATAATGCAATCATCAAATGCTACAATGAAAATTTTGAGTAAAGGTTCGAAAAAATGGATCGGTGACCAACCTGAACTTTATCAATTAACAAAAGATGAATTATCAATACAAATACAAGAGACTAATCAACAATCTACAACTACAGCAACACCGCCACTATCATCAGAACCCCCACAATCACCACAAACAACAACAACACAATCGCCATATGATCGTACAAAATTGAATGAGTTCAATCGACATGAAACTTCAAATGCTAGTTTATTAGTTGAAGCGGCATTAGATTCAGTATGTAATGAACCAAATATTGATATTGATGTTAATACGACAGCAAGTTGTACAGATGCACTTGTGAATAATTTATATACATTAGCACCAACTGATACATTACAAGATGTTACATATAATGAACAAGTATGCATGAATGATACACGTGATATAAATTTGATATCACCATCAGTTAATGATCATATATCAGTAACTGATGAATTGAACGATGAATTAAGACAACATAATAATCAAAATATTAATATGGATTATACGACATTTCAACAAGAAGATTTTAGTCCTGGTAATAGTCCGGAAATACATCATCGTACAAATTTTGTACGGAACTATATTAATAATAATTTATCGCCAACGAGTCAATCGAATTATAGTCAACACAATAAGCCAACATCACCATCAATACCAGTACCAAGTCCACCACGTTATGATTTTGGACATAATGTTAATACAGAACATTTATCATCGGATGATAGTAATGGTATGGCAGCACAAAATCTAAGTTTGCATTCAACAAAACACGATCTACAATTGGATTTATCCATTTATAATAAAACACCATCATATAAATTGGAATCTGCCAATTTCCAAATTAGACGAATAAAATACGATGATGATTTAGATAAAAATAAAATTT
>JAZBGX010000238.1:23624-39839 GCA_037414775.1 Zonitis immaculata
ATCTAATACCAAATATGTACAACGTCGTAAATTTGTACGATTACTTTCTAAAAAATCAATTAATCGTCCCGGTGTAGCAATAATAATTTCAACACCATCCATCAAATCATTGGCTTGAGGGCCTTTTGGGGCACCACCAAAAACACATGTGTTGCGTATTTTCGATGATTGTCCGAAATCAGTAGCTACTTGTTGAATTTGTTGTGCCAATTCTCTAGTTGGTGCCAAAACTAATGCTACTGGACCATCGCCTCTCAATAATCTCGGCTGATGATTGATATGTACAATTGCTGGTAATATATATGATAAAGTTTTACCAGAACCAGTTGATGCAATACCAACCATATCACGACCTGATAATGCAATTGGCCAACCTTGCGACTGTATAGGTGTTGGATGTTTAAAGCCGATTTTACGTATTTCCGATATAACATAATCGGGAAAACCAGCTTCATCAAATGTAAACACACAATCTGGTATATTTTTGCCTTTTAATGAGATTTCTTTACTATGCCGCCATTCATCAACTTGATATTTTGGACGGTTTATTACAGATGGATGAGGTACATAGAAATCTTTTTTGAACGGTTCTAAACGACTCATATCCCAACGGGGTTTACGTAAATTTGCTCCAGCTATATTACGCCGACTAGTTGATCCATAAGCACGGTCTCTACTACGAGACCGAGACCGACGACGCTCACGACTTCTGGACCTGAAAAACAAAAACATAAACAATTCGACTAAAGAAATCAACAATTCGAATAATCAATTTTATTAGAAAATCTATGGCAACTTACCGTTTGCCCGAACGACCTCTCATTATTGTGCAAATTAATCGAATTCTTCAATTAAAACTTGTCCAGATTATGACAAAAATTTCATTATAATTAAAAAAGAAATTAATGCAAAGATGGCAATTGTAAAATGGCGTCAAAGTTTTTGTTTATGTTATTGATTTGCTAAAGAAAGACAATAGTCACTAATTGCAGCTCTTGTTAAAGCTTTTAAGCAACATTTATTACTAGAAATAATGAAGACCTATATATCGTAATCGCTAGACAAATTTTTTCCATCTGAGGAAACTTCCTTAACTTCTAATCGGAAATTTTTGTAAATTAGAAAAATATTCTTAATTTTGATGCTACTATTAACCAAACAAGTTCAATAACAATAACAGACATGCGTTTGGACTTGAAGAAATGTACGTGCGCATGCGTTTTTGGTGAAGTATCTTAAAATTGAGCGCTTTACAAAGAATACAAAGAAATATCTATATTTGAGTTTCAATTTTATCCAATTATACCGCAATTTTGATAACAAAAAATTTTAGTTTCGAATCTTATTTAAAAAAAAAAAACAAAAAACTCAATAACTATAAAATATTCAATTTGGAAATGCATTTGTGATTGGAACCATTCTTTCATACAACGCTTGTGCATCTAAATAAACAACAATTCTTTAGAGAATTGGAAGAGCTGACGCTACTGCTACTACGCCACCGCCATTCATCGTTCATCGTTTTTCGTATTACGACTGTTCTGTGGTTCTTTGTTCTTTGGACCAAAATCAAAATAATACAGTTCGCATTTCGGATTATTAGATAAATCCAAACTATTTTTGTTATTATTATTCAAATTATCGATTATTCACGTATTTTATAACAAGTTTATCAAGAATCCAACATTCAATTGGTATGTTTTCATTTCAATACTTATTAAAAATAAAATGATACTTATAAGTATACAGTAATTGTAACTATAACAGGCAATATTGAGGGCTGTTTTATTCTAGAATACAATTACCAGAGTAAAAAAGGAAAAATGAATACATAAATATTGATTCATCTACAGTATAAAGGGGCGTGATTTCTTCAATAACAATAAAATATAAATAACCGAATTAATATGCTAAGTAGATACCTAAGTACCATAAATTGAATAATACACCGAATGCATTTAAACAATAACAATATACTCCTATGTATGAAGGTTCTAATCATATCAGCCTATATGTATATGTATGTATTATACTTATGTGTATGTATAATATAATTGATAATAATTACATATGTACATATGTATTCAATATCATAGTTGAACTTGGAGGAGAAAACGATTAATTATTATCATTTTATCATCATCATATTCATATTCGAAATATTACGGGAATATTTATACATATATGGAATGGAAATCAAGAATTTTCTATTTGTTTAATAATTATTCATTTATTTATTTATCGAATGCTCGAATGTTTATATAAATACATATATGTAGTTATTAATGTTATTATAAACCGATAACTGATCAAGATGTGGATTTGGTGACAATTTCCATAATGTCAGCACAACCATAAACACACCCACCGATATCGACTATACTTATTATTACAACATGGGTTAAGTATAAAGAACTACAATTATATCTTACAATCAATAAAAAATTGATGTCTTATTTTATTAGAATATGGTATTCTTACAAAGTTTTTTTTTTTTTTTTTAAATCGACAGAACGAAAACGAAAAGAGAATTCAAAAATGATGATTGTCTGTTCAAAATCACAAAAACTATGCATTTATGTATTTTGGGTTTGGTTGGGTTGGGTTTTTCCTTATTGACGTTATTCATTCCTTCATTTATTTATTCATTCAAAACAAATATAAACAACAATTATAAGAAATTATAAACAATCTTATAAATATTTCCCAATATTATTAATCTTTATGATTATTTTTTCTATTTCTAAGTAGTTAATTTTCTCATAATTTGAATACATTTCGCTTTATTTCAGAAATGACTGATCGAGGTAGTCCACCACCATTATCTGTAAGTATTTTTGTTTTTCCATCAATTGTTATTGATTTCATAATTTAATCGTAAATTACTACCAATATGTAGAAGGTAAAAGTTGACAAGTAAAAACTGATTTATTAGATTAGTAACTGTAAACTAGGTAAGAATTTCCGTTTCATATGGTTGTAAGTTCATTATGATTTTCCTTGTTCTACATACATACACACATAGTACATAGGTATGTATAAATTGAAATGTCACGTTATTTTCAGGTAGCTGAATTTCGTAAATTACCAGACGGTTTAGAAAATGATTTTGTTATACCGGAAGTGCCACAAAAACGTAAAGTAACCGATCTAAGTTACGCTATAATATTAGCAATATGTCTTGGAATTCTGGTAAGTAAATCAAATTACATACATTTAAATGTTATACATACTTACATTGTATATGAATGTTTAATATTTTAAGGGCATTTTCTTGATTTATTCGAGTACACAAGCGAAAATTACACGTTTAACTCATGGTTATGATCGATGTGGAAATGTTTGCGGTGAAAAAAATCCATTGATAGCGGGAATACCATGTACAGGAGAAGATGATACGAATAAGCCGTAAACTTTTACAATCATTCATTACGTATTACAATATTAATGATTAAATTTTTTCAATTTTTTTAACCTAAAGCTATTTACGTTATGTTATTCAAAAGAAAACATCTGACCAAGTAAGATACCATGATGGCGAATTAATAGTAGACCATTGTGTTGAAGATTGCGAAACAAATGAGTAAGAAGTTGTTTTTTTTTTTTTTGTTTTTTTTTTTGATCAACAAATGAATACTTATCTATAATAAAATTAATTGAATTATAGATTAAAAATTTTCAATCGTTGTTTCCCTGAAACAATAGCAGACATTCAGAAATATTTTGTTGTAAGTTTTTCCTCCATCATCATCATCATTATCATTATTATTAGTATTTTTGATTCAAACGTTTAGGAGGTTGCTGATGATCTTCATAATGGAGCAGGTTATCTTGTTGTATTGATTTTGATTGGTTTAGGTGCTTGTTTGGGTATGTTAGCCCTATTCCGTTATTTTACAGCAATTGTTGTTTGGATCATTTTGATTGGTTCACTTGGAGGAATTGTAGCGCTCACAATCTATTTGTGGTAAAATCTTATTATATTACTTATTATTTATACATAGACATATAAGAGAGTACGAATAGCTTATTTTGTTTAAATGTGATTTTAAAATTTTATAGGCATCTTACTGGTCAAGTTGAAGATGATGTTGCGAAACATCAAGTAAAAGTTTTGGCAATCTTCTTAACAATTATCACAATAATTTTAATCGCTCTGATTGTATATTTATATAAAAAAATCAAATTGGTTATACGATTGTTACAAGAGGCTATGAAAGCTGTTTTTGGCGTGCCATTAATTTTATTCGAACCATTATTGGTAATGGAATAATTAAAAATTATAATCAATAATCATTTTTTCAATTATTATATTTCTAGACATTCATAGCTTATGCCATAATGTTATTTTGTTTTGTTTTCTTCGTATTAATGTTATCATCAGTTGGACAATTAACAGAAACTCAATTAAATGTTTATAATTATATGCCAAGTGGTGCTGTTTCATTTACATTGTGGTTGAGTGTTGTTATTTTCATATGGATGGCACAATTTATTGTCGGTTGTCAACATATGGTCGTATCCGGTGCTATATCTGCCTATTATTTTGCAAGGTATGCATTGAAAACGTTCAGACACAGCTGTTTCTGCGGATCAAATATCAAGGCAAGTAGACGTACTGTATAAAATTTTCGGTGTCCACGGATAAAATTAGATCGGAACTACCTAGTGTTGTAGTTCTAGTTCTTTGTTCGCCCTGTAACAGTACTGTTCGGAACGCATTTAGATTTTGATCCGCAAAAGCAGCCATGGTAGGTATATAAAATGGTAAATATCCAGCTTGTAATATTGCTGTTTATAATTTTTTTTTAGCGATAAAACAACTATACGGTCACCGATCTATAACAGCTTCTACAACACAATCCGTTACCATTTAGGAACCGTTGCTCTTGGTTCATTGATAATAACTTTGGTTTCATTGGTTAAAGCTCTAATTCGAAGTTTGGCGAGTAATCGATACACTCAATTGATGATTGAATGTTGTTTACGTCCAGTTGAAGATTTCCTTAAATTTCTATCGAAAAATGCATATATTCAAACAGGTATATTATTTCAATTTTTTTTAGAAAATAATGATGAATGGCATATTGTTCATGGTTTTTTGTTTTGTTGTTTTTTTTTTAGCAATGCATGGTCAAAATTTCTGTAGATCCGGTAAACGTGCTGCACATTTGCTAATAGCAAATGCATTGAGTGCAGTTGCAATTAATTCAATTGGTGATTTTGTTATGTTTATGGCAAAATTATTAATTTGTCTATCAACATTATTAATTGGTATTGCTTTATTAATCAATACCGAATTGAAACATTATAATGTAATTGTTATTATTGGATTCTTGGTTACGTCAATTTTAGCAGATTGTTTCTTTTCAGTTTTTGAGGTAAGTTGGTTTTTTTTTGGAATGAAAACACTAAAAATAAATACATTCATGACGAAATAATTGATTTTCGATTCACAATTATTCCAGACGGCTATCGATACGTTATTTTTATGTTTCTGTGAAGATATGGCAATTAATGATGGCATAAATGGACCATATTATATGTCAACTGATCTAATGCAATACATTGAAGATGCTAAAGCTGTTTATAAGAAACGATAATTAACTACTGCAATGTATTATTAATTTTTCTTCTTTTGTTTTTCAAATGTATGTTTCTTTACCGTTTTTTGAATTAATCATTTGTTAGTTTATTTAGTCTAATTGTAAGTAAAATACGTACAAGTACACGTTCAAGCCTAATATAAGTTTAATTATAATTGATTTTTTCTTTTCTTTAATAACTAATCAAGCAAATAGTTGAGTATGAGAAATTAACAAATTGAAAATCGATAGAGTATTGGGTGTTTTTTGTTTTCTAATGATTTTCGTATTCAGTCATTGTAAGTAATACTCTATTCTTGCAGGTTTACTATTTGTATTTTTCTCGACATGACTTTTTATAGAAAGAGGGCGTTTTGTGTAATAAAATCCTAATATAAATGTATATTATGAATGTTCTCATAAAATTTTGTATTAATTAAAATATATTACTATATGTATAGTGATACAACAACAACAACAACTTACAAATGCTTATTTAATGTGATATTGATATAAATTCTATTTTTGAACATTGTATTAGAAACATACCTACATACACATTATCTGATATGTTGAAATATATGTATAGTCTTGAGAAAAATTGTTTCTCAATTTTAAATAACCTCTCATTCATTTGCACTCTTCTCTCGCTTTCTATTTTATAAATTTTGAATTAGCTTGGAAATTCGAGGACGGAAATCATGATTCCAAATTGCATTTGCTTGAAATATTTTTATTGTTCTCAATTTATAAGAATTTGCATGTAATAAAAAAAAAGAAACATTTTCTAAATTAAGCTCTATATTTCCTTGCTGAGGTAATTAGATTTTATGTTATGCAAGCTACAACATTTTCACTCGATTTAATCAATTGATTAGTTCTAGAATTGATCTCTGTATTGTTTTCTATTATTATAAAGGAAACCCCGCAATACTTCCAATTTTGGAACGCAACCAACAAATTAATTATATCAAGGACCTACCTACTATTTTATTGAAGTTTTTTTCCAATTACAAGAAAACAACTAAAATCAGATGAATACTTTTATATTTTTAATCAATAATGTGCACACGAGGAGAAAACTATTACCAACGACAAGACCAGCTTGACATCAATGAATAGCATTTATCAAAAATAAAGGCACACGATAACACCGAGTAACACAACAAAAAAAAAATATATATATATATGTATATACACAATCCAACAACTCTTTAAATATAAAATTAATTATAACACTAACTGTAGGAAAAAAATCGAAAATCATTAACGAAGGAAAACGAGTGATTATAATAATTTTAATTTTCTTTTTTGAAACAACACACTGGAATAATTTTGTGCATAGCACATACATCTTGTTTCAATTTTATAAAACATGATGATTGTTATTCAATTCTTTTCATATCCAAAATAAAAACAAATGAATAACAATTATTATTATTTAACGGAATAACAATCAACTTTATTTTATTTATTAATTTTCCAAATAATAAATGACAATAATAATAACAATTATTCAAGTCAATTCTAATTATTATGATACAATTATTGAACAAAAAAAAAAAATAAAAATAAAATCGAAAGAACGTGAAACTATTACACATTTACTTCTAACTGGTAATTCTACAAATAAATATAGTTTTTCACATTATTATTGTTATTATTATTCTATTTTAATAGATAAAAGATAATGATAACATTTCTTTCTAAACATTTCAAGAGTATAATTTTTACACTTATTTGTTTCTCTCTAAAAATGTTTCTGTTATAATAATTGAATTATCAAAATGCAAATTTGGTTCATTTGATTGGATTATAAATATGTAATTAATTAATAAAATCAGTCTTACTTTAGGTTTATGAAATTCGTATAAATCAACAATTGCATAAATGAAAAAATGAAATAAAATAGAAAACTACAATATTTATAAGATTATTGCTGTCTCAATTATTCTTTTATTTAGTTAGTTATATAATTTTTATGCATAAATTAGTTCAATTAAAATAAATCAGTCTGTGGAAGACTCGAATATCTAAATACATATAAATATACATAATAAGTTATTTTTGTAAATAAAAGAGAAAAATAGCCGACCAGCGGGTAGTATTAACAAGAAGAAGAAAAAGGAGAAGAAGAAGAAGAAGGAAAAAAAACAGATGAATAATTCGCCCGTAAAAGTCTATTTGGGATTTTGATTTAGTCATACTTATTTGATTATTATTAGATAATTTAAAAATGAATAATTATAAAATAAAGCTTTGGCCAACATCATAGACATTGATATTTGAGCTTAAGAGAGAAGATTGCTAGATTCGACTAATTATTAACTTTGGTTTATTATTATTACAACATTTTTGTCTTATTATTATTGAGAATAGCGTCAACAAAAGCTGCAACATTTCGATGCTTGTCCCAAATGTATTGCACAAATACCAGTTAATTCATTACAAACATTATTTAATTGTACAACAGTTGATGATTTACGATGATGATTATTTTTATCATAACTATCATCATCATCATCATCATCAACATCACAATTACGTATAACACTAACAGCTCTTTGTCGACAATTCACAATTGTTTCGTTATTATTATTATTATTATTATTTATATTTGTTATTTTATTTTTTTGTAATGAACTACACGATTGTGCTTTATATAAACGATTACGACTAAATATACCAGGTAATGGTATACATAATTTTTTATGTACTTGAAAATATTTACTAAATAAACGGATCTTCTTTATACTAATTGTACGGTCATTCAAATTCATTAATTTATTATCATTCTTAAATATTTCATCATTATTATTATTATTACTATAATAATTATTATTATTTACGGTATCTTTACGTGATTGATGTTGAATTGTTGTTGTTGCTGCTGGTGTTTTATCATCGACCTGTCGACGAAGTTGGAAACCTTGTAATATTTTTGCACCAATACTTCTAACTTTATTATTTGTAGTTGGTGTTAATAAATTTTCTGTACAGTCATCACCACCGCCACCACTATCTACAACAATGTTTGTTGCTATAACTAACCCATGACCATCTTCTTGTACTTCAGTTATACGATTTAACGATTGACTTTCACGTAAACGTGTCTCACCATTACGTCGACGGCTAGCTTTATGTCGACGACCAATTAAAACATTACCTTGATAATTTGGATTTTTTCGACTATTACCACTATTATTGTTATTATTATTATTATTATTACTAGTATTGTTGTTATTATTATTAGGTTTCGTATTTGTTGTTTTTTGTGTATTATTAGTATGATGATTTGTTGTTGTTGTTGTTGTACCACAACCGGTACCACTGCCCGGTTCTTGAGAATCACTACTATCATCATGACTATCACGTCTACCTTGGAATGGTTTTGTTATTGTTGATGCTGATGAATTATTCAATTTATGTGCACGTTTTTTCCGTTTCTCACTGTCATCATCACTAGCATCAGATGAACTACATGAAGCTGTGCGCGCCTTATGGAATTTCGACCGACGTTGGTCATAGGTTGTTGTTTTACCACGATCTTTATTATTGCGATTAATCAATTTTCGTGATTGTTGTTGTAAATCATTAATACAATCCTCTTCAAATATTTCATTTAATTGCAATGGTGAATTAGTAGTAGTAGTAGTAGTAGTTGTTGTTGTTGTTGTATTATTAACTAGTCTTGTAGGTGATGGCATTGTTTTATATTTTGGTAACGTTTGAAATGATGATAATTGCGAGTTTGTTGTTATTATCGGTATTGTTATTGTTGATGAATCTGTTATAATAGTTGTTGATGGTTTTTCAATTTTCGATATCATATCTTCAATTATTTTATTCTGTATTGATGATTGTTGTTTTAAATTTGAACTTTTATTACCTAAATCCCATTTTGTTTTATTATTATTATTATTGATTAATTCATCTTTTGTTTTATTAGAATTATCATTTAATGTTGTTGTGGTTGTTGTTGTTGTTGGTGGTGGCTTTCGTCGTTCCAGCTCAGCTAAACGTTCTTGTAAGGCCAAGTTTAAACGTCCTTCAGATCTTGAACCACGTCGATTTAATGGCGGTATTAATTCTTCATGTACATTACAACCAGTTATGTCTTCTTCTTCATCATCTTCTTGTACTATACTACATTTACGTGAACGTTGTGGTAAATCACCAGGTGTACGTGGTACTGTCAATAAACTAGGTGTTGTACCTGTGCCATTATTTTCACGTTTTGATGGTGTTGTTGTTGTAGCTGCTGCTGCTGCTTCTGCTGTTGTTGGTGATTTTAAATTCTTCGATACATTCAAATGTTCAGGACGTTTATTTTTATTCACTAAATCTTGACGTTTCGAACGTAATTTACGTTCAGCTAATAAATAATACGTTGCAGTTATATGATTATACTCATTCTTATCTAGGCATCTGAAAAAAATAATAAATAAATAATAGATAAAATTAATTAATTTGAGAAAGATATTACTCTTGAATTTCTTCTTTTGTTGCTATATTACCATTAACGATTTTTTGCACAATTAAATTATGATCATCATCTGATAATTGTTCACGTGATACTAATGGTAAAATATCTAATGGTGGATTATCTTGTTTACCAACTGCTAACCATGGATGTTGGGCAATTTCAGTCAGTGTAGCTCGTTTTTCAGGATTACGAACCAGCATTTTTGCTATTAAACTATACATAAAAATACAAATGAAAATGAAATTCTTCAAGATCGATATAAAAATTACAAATTCGATAATAAAACTTAATCATCTAACGGTCTATCGTATACTTAATGTTTGTATTGTTATTAGGCTTGTATTACATAATAACTGACAAAAAACTTGAAAGTCTCAATTTTATTCAATCCTATAATACTTAGTATACTTATTTGAAATCAAATAATATCGTATCGTATTAATAAAAAATGAATAGTAATCGAATTTATAAATACTTTATGCTCACTCATGCTTATTAATTTAAAATAATGTTCAAGTCTGTTTATTAAATTTGGATTATAAAATAATCTTTATATTAATAAAAATACTTACTTTTGACAGTCTTTTGAAACATGCGATGGTATGCTATATTTACAATCCATAATCATTGTCAATGTTTCAGAATCATTTGCTTCTTGAAATGGTGCCTGTCCACAAACTAACATGAATAGAATTACACCCAATGACCAAATATCTAAAATAAATAATTGAATTGGAAAAAGAATGAATAGAACAAAAATACTTGAGAGAGAGAGAGAGAAAAAACACAAACCAACTGCTGGGGCATCATAAGAATCGCCTAATAAAATTTCAGGAGCTGAATATGCCAAACTACCACATGACGTTTCCAATTTTTGTCCAGGACAAAATTTATTACTAAATCCAAAATCGGTCAGTTTGACAACACCTAATTTTTCGAAAAATACGACATTTTCCGGTTTCAAATCCCTATGTACAACATGTAATTGATGACAATATGATATAGCACGTACAATTTGTCGGAAATATTCTTTAGCTAATTGTTCAGATAGACCAGTATCGTGACGCATTATATAATCATATAAATCACCACCATCACCTAATTCTAATATTAAATATAATTTTGTTGCTGTATCGATAACTTCATATAATCGTACAACATTCGGATGTTGCACCAATTTCATACAACGTACCTAAAATAAACAAATAAAAGATATTAATTACTTAATACATCTACATATATGTTAATATGTATATGTATGTACGTATGTATGTGTGAGATATGATCAACTACCAATAACGTAAACTTGGAAAAACTTGTTGCGCTTTTTTATTATTATTCTACTGATATTTATAATCGATAAATATTGATGATAACTAACCTTGACTTTATTTTTATTGAAATTGACAATAATCAATTATTCGTAATTTAGATTTGCAAAAATGATAAATACATAGATAAACGACACAACCTACATCAATTGATAAATATTGTATGGTCCTTTTTTAAACAACAATAAATATATGTGTAGGTATCGGTATAGGTAATCGCCTTAAAATGAGTTATTTTGGTGGGACACATCCAATGATTCTAATACATACCTCTTGGAATAGATGTGCTTTTGATACTTGATCTAATTTACTCTTATCAATAACTTTAACGGCAACTTTTTCACCAGTAAATACATGTCGTGCTAATTTGACAACAGCAAAATGGCCACGCCCTAATGTCTCTTCTAAATCATATAGACCAGCAATTTTACCTTCATAAGGTCCTGAACGTAGACTTGATGATATTGTATTTGATTCCAATGTTCCAACACGCAAGTTCCGATGCATTTTTTCTAATTTCCTTTATCTAGAATTATTCAACAAAACACACCTTATTCAAAAAAATATTTCATTTTTTTTTTTCAAATAGAAAATAAGACAGTAAAATAGAGAAGACGCTTCTAAATTTATACAAGATATGTACATATAACGTATAACACAACACAAAGGGTGTATGTATGTATGTACGTCTTGTACAATGCTATTTTTAAAATTATTTATGGATTTTTAATAAATAAAAGTGAGGGAGTGAATTTCATGAAAATAACGGGAATGGTATATGTATAGAGCTACATTCTACATTGATATATTGTCGACAATAGACCAATATGTGTGAATAGAAAAACTTTGCACATTATACAGTTTAATGATAGTAGTGATGATGATAATGAGGGAGGAGTTCTTGAACTATAACAACCTATAACTACAAATTGATCTACTCATGTGTCTTCTTTCCATTTATATATCAACCAACTGACTGACAAGTCTCGACAATTTGGAGAGAAAGGTTTATAAATAAGAAAGCCACCTACCCACCTACCTATCTACACATTTTATAGATTATTTCCATTAGATAACTTACACTCGACAAATTTTGATCATTATCAAATATAAATAAATAAATAAATAAACAAATAAATAAACAAATAAATATGTATAGATAGGTAAGTATGCATAAAAATATACATACAAGAAAAGTCTGACATAGAAATTTAGTTACTCATGCTCCCCTTAACAATCTACAAATGTTTATGAATATGTAAATGCTCGTTATAGAGCAGACGTAAAATTTTTGTAGTTGTAAATACAGTAGAACCTCGATTATCTGGATTAACTGTTGCAGTAGGTCATTCGGAAAATCGAAAATCCGGATAACTGAAGTAATGTCAGAAATTTATTATAAAACATCAAAATCAATAATTTTTTTCGTAAGATCAACCAAAAATTAACAAAAAACAATTAGTCCAAACTAATGAAACAGTCATAAAGAATATTTCTTGAAATTAGATTCTACAACAAAATTGGGATGATATAATCTATGGAGGTGATCGTAGATCCGGATATTCACGAACCCGTATAACTGATTGTGAGGTCCAGATAATCGAGCTTCTACTGTACTGTACGCATACATAAATGAATGAAAGAAAAAACGAAATCACAAAATTCCAACAATTTTCATTGCAAATGAAAATTTCTTAATATAGATAATTGTTGGTAGGGAAAAAAAGTTCTTATCTAATTTTGAATTTTTTCTTCTTACGAGAATATAAATTTGTCTTTGTTAAATTATTGTTTACGTATACATTTTAAGCCAATAGTCGATCTCATGATCTGATTATTATACGTACAACCACATAAGATTTTGAGTATGTGTGTGTGTGTGTAATTTGAATCACAAATACATTAAAAAAAAAAAAACTATGTCAAACATTCTAAAATTTGAACAATGTGCAGATTTGATCAAACAAAAGTCATAATTATTTATTACTACGAATCAGACGTAGATACAAAAAAATTTAATTATTTCGATGTGTTTTGTTTTTTTTCTTTTGTTATTATTATTATCATTTGTATCTGTATTTGTATTATTATTCTTTATTTACATTGTCGTCATCAAAATTGTATCCGTGATCTCTTAATAATTTCAATATTATTTAAAACTCCCCCAAAATAACATGAAAAAACTACAACAACAACGAAAATATTATAGATATAGCAAATTCTATTTTTAATAAATATTTCGTGCTGGAAAACTTTTATAAAAATAGAAAATTGTATAAAATAAAATGACCGAAAATAATAGAAATACTCAATGTTATTTGTTCGAAATATTCCCATGTTTTTATTTTTATGAAAATAAAATCATATGTATTTTCATTGATAAATTTTTTTACAGTTGTATCTATGTATGTACATATGTATTACCTTTATTTCCCAAGTTATTTATTTTACAAACGCCATATAAACACAGGTACATACAGTGTGCATCAAAAATATCGAAACACCTGAATATCTTACGAAATACGTTTTTTTTTTTTCAAGAAAACGCTGGAACGGGTAAAACAGTACTTTTTTGCCATCTTTTGGTATACTTTAATTCTATGTACCTACAGTATATTTGCTGCAAATTGGATGGTTTTAACAGGAAAAACCTATATCCAGACCAGATAGTGCAAAATCGTCTAAGGTATCATGGAATCGATTTTCGAGAATTTTTAAAAGGTGCAAACCGCATCACGATATCTTCGATGGTAACGAAGATACAGGACGTTTGTCAAATTTTCATCATTCCGAAATATGCCCATAACTTTTTTATTTCTCAAAATAATTCAAACGTTATTGAGGAACTTTTCCAAGCACAATGCATTGGTGTAATCAGATTTTTTCTAGAGGGGTTTATTTCTTCAAAAAAAAAGTTTAATTTTTTTATATGGGAACCATAGTTGATTATAGCCTGAAAAGAATTCCTATTTTTCGCGCTCTTTAAAAATATATGTACATATAGTTATAGCTATTTATTCCTGTATTTCTGTATGTTTCTGGAGGTAGGAAAATATATTGATGATGTCATTTCTTCAGTTTCCAAGTACGGAAAAATATCCAATTGAACCTTACTCAATACGATTTAAGAATCGCTTGTCAGATTTTTTCTATCGTAATTCGTTCACCTTGTACAATTCGGTGCTATTTTATCAAAACAAATAAAAAAAAAAGAGGAAATAACATCAAACGATTTCGTAATTATGTGGTTACTTAATTAGCTAATGAAAAAAGAACAAGAAAAAAGACATGCTAGTTATGACGCCAAGAAGACAATTTGCATTATTGCAATTATTTATTAAATGACGCAAATACTTATAACTTTTATAATAATAATAATTGTAAATTTTATTAATAGAAATTTTCTTTCATTAAGTTCTTATTCTTATTATTAAAAGCATGATATTATTATATGCTTTACAATTTCCCCATTCAACCTAATACATATCACTAGTAATTCAGAAGTCATACACCTGACGACCTACAACAACATACAGATTGGAATGTTGTTGGCGTCATTTGTTTTGTCCAAGAACTTGTTCAGGAAATTCATGTTTGTTGTTGTTGTTACTTCTTGCAAATTAAAAGACTACTCATAACAAACATGCATTCATACGTACATATTGTATATAATATATGTATGTATGTAATATATACATATAAATACATATTGTTCGAACTTTTTTTTTGAAATTTTTATTGACTATCTTATTATTATTATTATTATTATTATTATTATTAACAAGTCAAAGTTTTAATTATGGAAATTGGAAATTTGCCATAATAATTATTGCAACATTCTCTGGTATTTCTTTGCGAAAAAAATTTAGTTGTTCCTTATCTAATTAAAACAACAACAAATAAACAAATGCAAAGTTCTATGTATGGTATATGTAAAAATTAAATTAATGATTACATAATTTATTACAAATTTAAAAATAAATTAATAAATATAGGAAAACTCCATAGAAAACCAGGTCAGAACAATAAGCAAATACATAATTGAAATGTTTCTGAATCACTAAATTAATTATTAATGTTTAAAAATTAATATGTACTCACTCACCTATATCGTAATACATTTAGAAAAAACTGAATTAAAATTACTAAGGAAGTATATAAAAAATGTAAATATGAAAATATTCTGTAATTCATAAATATAAAAGTTCAATACTCTCCTATTATTATTATTATAGTTAATCAACAACAATATTAAATAATACCGGTAATAATAATAACAACAATAATAATGATAATAAGAAGAGAGTGGATATTAAACTTTGCTCATGAATGTAGATTGAAGCGATTTATGTATAATAATAATAATAATAATAATAATAATAATAATAACACAAATACCTGAAATGTGGGCCAACAAATGTATTCAAAGTGGCGCGGCGGCGCCTCTTTATAATTTAAAATCAAATACAAGGATATTTAGAATAAAAATAGAGAAATCGACAATAATGAGCAAAAACAAAATTCTTGACAAAGTGATAGTTCCTAAAGAAGGAGCAAGCCTATGTACTTACTTCATTAATTCACTTGTTTTAAAATATGGGTAATATAAGCGAAATTAAATTAATAGGTATTTACACTTGTACTAAATTACTCATGTAAGTAAAATGATACTTATTATTATTATTATTATTATCTCTTGTTGCTTATTAATAACGGAACAATAAATTTTCATCAAATGGAAATCAATGAAATATACATATAGATATATTTGTACAATTACAATGGTATAGCTCTAATTTATCTATCAAATCTA
>JAZBGX010000239.1:0-39801 GCA_037414775.1 Zonitis immaculata
TATATGAGGTAAGGGAAGGATATCAGAGGCCATGTTGAAATTGTACCATTTTTCTTCGTACGAAATGTAGTTATTTAACTTATTTTAAAACTGCATGCTAGTAGTTGTTCCTCTATTATTGTCCAATAAAATAATAAAAATTTGAACAATAATAAACATTTACCTCTTGAAATTGATTTTATTTAAATTTTAACAGACAAGTACAAATAATACAATTGGAATTAGTAATCATACATTTAAAAAAAAAAACAAATTTAATTTATCTGAATTGATGTAGACTTATTCTCAAACCAATACAATCTTTACCAATTTCAGTAACAGTACAAACATTGCAAATATTACCTTTATATTTTGGTAAATAGAATGTACCACAAAATGGACATTTCTCTTCAATTTTACCCCTATAAATGGGTGTATATGAATAAGCGCATAAATTAAATGGATTATGTTCATCGTAATGTAATTGTAATTCATCAACCAAATTCGTATCACAAGCTTGTAGAATTTTTCTAGCTTGAATTGCTACTTCGGGTCTAGGGCCTAATTCTAATAATCGTCTAGCAAATGATGCTGCCGTTTTATAATTTTTCAATTTGAAAAACATATTCAATGCTGTACGTAATGTTAATATTTGATGAACTGGTTGTAAATTACAATGGGTGAAATAAGCAGCCATTTCACATTGTCGCTTTTGCTCTTCGGATGTTGTTTTTGGTAATGTTTTACGTAATGTTTCCATTTGCAAGCCACAAATATATTCACGACATATTCTCAATAATTGTTCAGCTTCCGAAATTTCTTGTTTATTATCAACTACTAATAAAGGAATTGATAAAAGTATATTCCGAAATTTATCAATTGCTTCGTTAAATTTACCACCAGTGGTTAATTGATAACAAACCTAAAAAAAAAATAATCAATAAATAATCAATAAAATAATAAAATAATTACTTGTAATTTTTGAACTAAGTCGTTGAGTTTGATTCCAACTATTGGAAGACCGCCTTTCGGTCCATTTGCTTCTTTCCAATTACGTAATGGATAGTTGAAACTAGATGGTAGATTTGGTTGCCAAGAATGTATAGTTTTTGATCCACTATACAAATTCAAAAAATAACTTTCATATGGTGCAAAATTCACAACACCAATTTGATCATTTAGTAAACGACAAGCTGATTCGAATGAACCGGCCATAATATGATCACTTGTTAATTGTGAATTTTTCGTCCATGAAATTGTTGGTGATTGACCATGTGTTGGTAAATGAACGAATGTATCATTTTGTTGTTGTTGCTGTTGTTGGTGCTGTGTTATTCCTAATTCTGGCAATTCAATATCATTATCTTCGACATCCCAACCACCTTCACCAGTACCATCATTTTGTGTATCATCTAATTTCTTTTCATGTTCAGTATCAATATTATCATCATCATATTCATCATCATCACCCCAACCGACACCTTCATCATCAATATGTTCAATATTTTGATCGACCATTAAATTTTTCATTGTAGATGATGCAGCTTGTATCATAGCATTTGTTTCGAATAAACTACGACTAACTGTTAATAATGGCCAATTTGATTCAGCTTGTTGTATTGGTATTGGTGGTAAAAAGAATTTTGCATTCTCATCAATATCAGGTATTTTCTTTTCATTATCAATTAAATTACGCAATTGATCAGCTTCTTCATTTAATCCATGTGTTGCAGCTGTTAAATATGCTAACGAAATTAAATTTGATGATTTCAATACACGTATACGTTCATCAATATCACCAAGCAATAATGCACCATGATATTGTGCTGAACGTGCTTTACGTATTTCAGCAATTTTTGTCATTTTCCGTAATTTCTCCAAATTACCAGTTATTAGATATAAAAATGATAATTTCTCAAAGCTTTTCGTGCGTTGATAACACATTTCAACAACTTGATGATTACCATGCCATAAAGCTGTTTGTGCTAATTGTTCCCAACAAAATTTATCATTTAAATTTTTAGCAGCTTCCAATGCTATTTCAATATTTCCACATTCTAATGCTAATGTAAAACGTGTTTTATCATCTTTAACAAAATGTAATGCCACTTCTGGATAGCCTTTTTGTTGTAAATACGATATTATAGCTTGACCTACCAAACGTGAATTTTTAACCATATAAAGGACCTCATCATATCGTTGATGGATTAATGATAATTTAAATTTATATTCGGTTGGATCAATTGTTAAAACACGCGGTTTACATTCACGATCTAAACAGAATACATGTTTTCCTTTAACACGTGTTATATAAATTGGTAAATCAAGTGTACGAATAATTCCATGATCACTAAAATCATAAATTTATATCAACAATTCAATTTATTAATAGTAATCTACTGAAATTACCCATGAATTAACGTATATTTAATATGATTGCTGGTTGTATAAATAAATACACCAGAATCATCCCAAGCACCAGATTTAACTCTTGTATTTTCATGTAATGAACATAATATTTCCAATTTTCTATTACAAATAGTTACAGTATGTTTTGCTAATAATGCAAGAAAATTCATATCAGATGACCAAACAACATAGCGACATTTATTTATTTTTACTATAACGAAATGAATGGATAAATAAATTTCTATATCAATAATTAATATTCACCTTGATCTAGTGTCCGTTTACGTTGTACATCAAATAGAGTAACATGTTCAGGATCACGTAATAATAACATACCAGTACCAGCATAAAAAACTTCATCACACAATGGTGTTTGTACTTTTTTTGTAACTTCATTTTTCAAATTCTTCAAAACTAGTTGATGTGTACGATCTAATACGGCAAAACGATTCCTAGCAACCCATAATGCTGTTAAACCAGAACCACGTTTATTATCAGCTTCTGCATTATCATCATTTGTATCTTTTGATATTGTATATAATTCATATGCACTATTATCAAGATTTGTTGTACGTATTGATAATAATACAGCATTTTCGGCTGGATTGAATGACATTTTATATACTGGTGTTTTACCACCCCCTTTAATTTGTATTATTGATATATCTTTAGATGTTGTAAAATCTAAACGACGTAAATATCGATCTTTGATATAATATAGAAAATTTCCATGTACTGTATAAGCTGGACGTTCACGTTCCAATTTAAATATAATCATTCCCGTATCGTGTCCAGCAGCGAACAAATTTAATGTTGGATGTGCTGTTAATACCCAAAATCTATCATGTTCACGACGGAATGTATGTAAATAATTACGTTTTGTCATATCCCATATTCTGATACTTTTATCTTCGCTATTTGATAATAAAAGTTCCTGACGTGGATGGAACAAAACACATGATACATTATTATAATGACCACGACAAGTATCCACCTCCCATGCCTATAATTCAATTATTTATATATTTAATTTATTTCATTTAATTCTGAATTATACTTTAGAATCGTTCATTCGCCATAATTTTATTTGACGATCATCAGCACCGGATACAATTAATGGTAATGTTGGATGAAAACATGCCCAATTAACACCACGATCATGTCCTTCTAGAACATGTTTAACAACAGCGTCAGCCTGTCCAAATAAATCAGTTGAACCTGGATTTTTTAAATGATCGTCTAAACCACCAGGACCGGGTGCAACATTTTTCTTTCGTAATCCTTTAAAAATAAGGCAAATTAAATAATCGATTATTTGCATATTGCTAATAAAATACCAGAAATATCCCATACACGAACAGTCGAATCCAATGATGCTGATACTAATAAATCTTCAGATGGATGAAACATAGCACACATCACATAATGATTATGTCCAGTTAATACACAAATACATGTCCGACTTTGCCAATTCCAAATACGTATAGTTTGATCATCAGATGCGGAAACAATCCATGGATATTCATGATGGAACATTGTTGTACGAATATAGTCTAAATGACCGAGAAGTGTGAATATACAACGTTTTTGTTTATAATTCCATACCTAAGATAGATTTACATATTTCATCAATTTCATTTAATTCAAATAAATTAATAAAATTTTTATCCTATATATGTATAATATACATGGCATTACTTTAATTTTATAATCATCACCACCAGATACAAAAAGTGGCTGTTGATTGTGGAAGCAAATACCACGTACAGGACCATCATGTTCATCAAATTTCTCTAATAATGTACACATTCGATAATCCCATAATTGTATACAACCATTATGCAAGCTAAATAAAAAAAAAAAATTTTTAGAGAATTTTTAAATGTCACTAATTGATATATGTAAAAATAATAATAATAATAATATTGTTTTATTCATTTTATGTTATGTATTATTATATACATATTTAAATGTAATTCAGAAGAAAAGAAAAAAAACGAACAAAATCAGTTCATACTGCTATAAGATAAGAATTGCCAAATAAAAACCACTTATTAAAGATGTGGTTTGGGCGTTGGTCCATCTTATAGATATCAACAAACTGGTTAACTGGTTATTCTAATAATGAATCAGAAAATAAAAAGGGAAAGCCTTAAAGGTCACGTTACATTTCTTCAAACTATAATTTTTAAAATATACAAATTAACTCAAGATAAAAAATATATATTACAACATAGTCTAAATTCGATTCCATAGCATTTGTACAATAATAATATACTAATTTAACATTGACATTAAATTGTTATTACTTCTAATATATAGAATATTAAATAATGATTATATGTAAATGGCATATATAACTTTTCATCAGATAAAATTTTTGATATTAATAAAAAATACATATAGACGTTATTGAATTCTGGTTCACCTTCTTTTATTATTGGCAACATATAACCGGACACATTAAATTAAACAATTACAACAAAAATTAAAAAATAATAATTCCTCTAAAAATGGTTTACCTACAATAAATCAATGTAATTTACCAAATTGTAGTAAATAATATTGTTAAATATCTGGTCCACAATGAGGAATAAACATCAAATAATACACAATTGCTTAATTTTTGTTGGAGGTGTGGTGCATGTTTATTTAAAAAAAAATAAAAAATAAGAAGTAATCCTACAACTATTCTGTCGAGATTAAATCAATTTAAAAATTATAATAAGGATTTTGGTAATACAAGGACTAAAATATTGTTTGTTGTTTTTATTTTTTTATTAATAAATGTAGAAAATTTATCAGTGAAGTTATATAGCTTTTATACAGGTTGTTACTAAATGATATGTACTTATTTTAATGGGTAATTCCTGAACCAATTTCAAGTCGAAATGTTCATATAAATATACTTTTTTCTGAGTTTTTATCAAAAATTTCGATAACCGTTTGAGATATTACATTAAATTTTTGTATAGACTATAGACACATATTTTTACCCCAAAGAGCTTTTTTTCCCTAAAACCTCTGGCGAAGATACAGCTACACCTTAATACAATTTTGATTACAGAGTTTATTATGCCAACGATATTTCCAAAACAATTATTCTATTATTAATTTTCATACAATTTGTAACAAAAAAGGACTCTTCCATTTTTGTCTCAAGAAAATAATTAATGAAATAATTATTACTGGGTTGTCGTAAATAGATACAACCGAAAGTTGAAAAAATAGTTGAATAATCTGTATTTACAAATAATTTTTGCTTTTTGTAACAAACGTTATAATAATTGCAAAATTATGTTTACAAAAATGTTAAAAATGACTGCCTGCAAAAAAAAAACATCAACACCCTGTATATCGAGAACAAAGCATTTTAGGACATAAATTTATACGAACTTTTCGACTTAAAATTGGTTCATGAATCACCCACTAAAATAAGTACAAATCATTAAGTAACAGCCTGTATAAAAGCTATGTAACTTCACTGATAAATTCATCATTTAAAATACAGAATATTGAAATTTTCTTTACAGAAATGATTTGCTTTTTTTTATAAATTAGTTTTATTAATGAGAAATAAAAATTGAAGAACTGCCTTTGTTAATGAATGTATGATAGAATGTATGAAAATTTCTCGATACATAATGCCTCTAATACATACGATATATCAAATACTAACTGTACTGCAAAGAGGCGACTAAAAAAGCTTTGAAAGTTGCGCATTTATTGGACTTTCGCGGAATGATATGTACAGTTGACACTTTTGAAAGCTTTATACTTTTTTTTTAAATTTTAATTTAATTGTAAAATAATTAAGCATATAAGAGCTATTTTATGAAAAATTCAATTTTATTAATTGTTAAGTAATCTCCGCATTAATTGACTAATATGAAACATAAATAAGGAAGTAACTAATGATATTTTAAACTTTGAGAAAAGTGTTTTAAATTAATCATATTATAAAATTATAAAAACTTATTATAATTACCTACTTTAAAATTCAAATTATATTAAAATTAATTATGAATATATGAAAAAATCCAGCTGATACCCTATAATTTAGATCAAGCTTATAGAAAATCATGAACGGGGGGAAATCAAGATACGATACTATAAAATTCAACACAATGTCCAAAATTTAAGTAGTCGTTACATTATTACCAACATCAATAGTGTGTTGATTTTTAATACAATGACGATGGTTTATCTTGTAAGTGCTTCTTTTTTTTCATCAATTTAAATATGTGGCGTCATATATATCATAATTTTAATAAGTGATAATTATGCTATAATTATAATGAATAAATTGTTATTTAATAATATTAGTGAGACAAGGTTATTCAAATTAAATTAATTGGAATTTAATAATAATTAAGATGGTTGGTCATTTCTGCCAAAAAAAAAAAAAATTGAAGGCCTATTGATAGATTAATTTTGACTAAAAGCAAAATTCAATTAGATTATAAATATTTCACTTTCATAGAAACAAAATTGTATAATTATAGTCACATCCAACTTAATTAATTAATAATAATATATTAATGTATATGTATAAATAAATAGAAATTAAACAAAAGACAGGTCTAGTTTTGTCAAAATAAAACGACAAAACTAGATCATTGGAAGATAATTATGTTTATATTTGATAATATATAAAAATCTATTACTAATCAATTTAATATTATTAATTATAGATTTTATGGCTTATATGCTTATGGACGAATACTGTTAAGCCACAATTTTTCTATTCAACATTTCCGTCAATTCATGTACCATTAACACCAATATATCATGAGACATTTATACCGGAAATACCACAAACAATACCAATAGTGCCTAATATAGAATCACCAAAAATTTATAATAACATTGAATTACCACAATTTAGAGGTTTCAGTTATCATACTAATTACAATAATGGTGGTGTTGCGACTGTTTATTTTGTAACTGGTCCAAATCTTCTACCAAATTATATAAATACAAGAATACAACAAGAAAAAAGTGAAAAAAACGACGATAATAATATTAAGGCGAAGAACTTAGCATCAGATATTCTAGATAGTAATGCAATACCTGATGTTAATGCATATTTAAAAACATTACTACAACCTAATGAATTTGAACAATTATTCAATAACAAAAATACTGGCATATTAACTTCTTATACAAGTCAAATACCAGCTAGTACTGTTCCATTATCAAACATTAATCAGAATGTAACGGCAATTACTGAAACAAATTCAACATCAACACCTTCTACTATGAGTGAAAATCATGAGCCTGCTGAAAGTCGTGTTGAAGAACCAAATGTTTTTCCAAAAAGTGAAAATACCAAAATTATAACAACTATTTCTACGAATACTGATACTTTTACAGAATCTAATACTGAAGAAACCCAAACAACTACAGATAATGAAACAATAACAACAACAATGACAAGTTAAATCAACATTAAAAAATTAAAATTCTTCATTATGTACTTAAAATTTAAATAAATTAATAAATAGAAATTAATCTAATAGATTTCTCATCAAGCAAGTTTTTTATTGCCCTTACTAGGCATTATAGAACCAGGAAAGCGACTGCTGAGACACTACGTCTAATGATACATATCTTTACTATTGTTTATTAAACGCTTCTCGTACACGAAAAATTCCATTAAAAGTAACCAAGATAATAAAATATCGAAAAACCTTTCCATTAGACATAAGATCGGATTTAATAATAAAAATCTCAATTTCCAATTGACCAATTTTGATAATAATACGATTTATTTTATATATAATTGGTCACTCAATACATACCTGAAAAGAAACAAATATAACATATATATAGACTAATGATGAATTCGAAAAATATGTCATCATAATGTAAACATGTCCGATGTGAGATATTTAGTAGGTATTTAGCTAGCCAAAATAACCACTTTTAAGAACTAAAGTTGTAAAATGGAGCTTAGACATTTGATTGTATAATATTTTACTCAAATCCGAACAGAAATTTAACTACTGATTGTATATTTTATCAATTAAATCTCAAATAAATGTTCTTTTAAATCTAACACATACCTGGCTAAAATCCATGGACGTTTTGGATGGAATGATAAGCCCTTAACACGGGCTGATTTTGTTTCAAATTTTGTCAACATTTCACGTTGCTATCAATATTCTTTAATTAATTATTTCTTCGGCTATAGTTTTTAATTCGATGACGTGTCTTTGAGGTTAGATTTAAAGCTTGCACCAATTAGTTCATATGTCTATGATAATTAGAGCGCTAGCCTCCTATCTCGCCTGTGCTTAAAAATTGGAACCCAATTGTCAATGTCAACGGGATAGAAAATGCTCCGTTGCATTCTGGGAGAGAAGTACAATTTGTTAACAATAGATGGAACGATTATTGCAGATATTTTATTAAATTTAAACAAATATAAATCATAGATAAATAAAGTATATTTTTATTATAAATTAGATGGTATATAAAATTTAATCTCGTATAAAGTCTCAAGTTCTTCTATTTAATTGTTATATTGCTAAATAAATATTATATAATCTACAAATTGAATTGTTTATCTATAATCATCGCAGTAAATGTCTAAATTCATCTAATTCATAAATGCTGGTGGATAATCTAAAACGAAAAATAATTCGATCAAATGAAGAAAACAATTTATATTCGTATCGAATGATAAAATTATTACCGCCCAAGACTGTTTAAGAGTGAAACAATTTCAGATCGTTGTAATTTGAATTTTTTCTTAGTTAATGATGTTTGTAATATTTCATTATCGAACTTGCCTGAGAATAAGATTTTTAAAGCAGTACCTAATCCTTGTATCTACAAATATTGAAGATTATTATGTATATTAATATTGAGAAATATTTTTTTTTCTATGAGATACCTGTAATTTACCCCATAATTTACATTTATCACAACCAACACAATCCATAATTTTTGATACATTACGGAAATGTTGTTTAAATTCATATTTTAATTTTTCAGCATGTTCATTACCAATAAACATTGTACTTTCATTGAAATGATCAGGAAATTGATTAACGATATTCAATAAATCTTTAACAGCTAATTGTGTATCCCAATCTTCTGATTCATTACCAGTATAAAATTCTTCTTTTTCTAAATATTTAGCTGCTTTATTTAAAGCTCTTAATTCCAGTAAATATACAAAATAAAGATTCCTTAACCAATGTGGACCTTCACCGTTTGTTGTTTCTTTTGAAAAACGTCGTTGAAATTCATTCAAATTATGCCCCCATTTACCATTTGGTTCTGCTAATGTTGATTCAGATAATAAATATTTAGCACATAAATGTATATTTATACTAGAATGTAATCCAGATATAACACGATAAAAAGCACGTTCTTCTAAACACATATTATTTAATATTGATCGTTGTATATATGAATTCATATTAGATATTGGTATAAAACAATTTTCCATATAAATACTATTCCATATTCTATGTGCTGAATTACCCTTATAACCAGTATAACGTTCTGGATTTAATAATAAATCAACATAAGTAGATTCACTATCATTATCTTCAAGTACACAAAAATTATCTTGAGCATCATCATATGCACTCCATAAAACAATATCTTCTTGTACTTTTGCACTAATTGTGGTATTCAAATAACCTAACTTTGCATCATGATCATTTTCACAATATTCCTCTTTATACTAAAAATTATTTATATATTAATTTATAAAAGACACAATTGAAAAATTTACTATATGTGAAGGATCTTCTCGATAAGTTCCTTCAATATTGCCTTTTAAACCAGCTGGAATTTTCTCTTCTGGACAAGCTTCGACATGACAATATCTTATAGCACAACGACTATCATCATACCAAAAAGGACATTCACGTCTCAAATTAACTTTATAAAATCTAAAATAATCTTTTTGTAAAAGACTACGCAATCTTGGATAAACTTTAATATTATTAAAATGATCCACAGTATCTACATTACACGTACAATCATCAATTTTCCCTTGAAGCTAATTTATAAATTTAAATGATATTACTTTTTGTTTTATATATATAATATATTCATTTTTACCTGACAAAAACAATCATCTTCTTCTTGAATATTGCTAAAATAACCATATGAAAAACAAATTATTAATGTAAATAAAATAAGCATCAGTTCGATTTTCAACAAGTTCATTCTATTGTAGTCATTTCTCACGTCAACACCTAAAAATTACTGTTAGTTTTATTCCAATATCTGTAAATTTTTTACTATAATATTTACAGTTATTCTTAAATGGCAAATGGCATTCTATTATAGTTCAATATGATAATTAAATATACCAAGTTATGTATCAGCAATTATCTAAATAATATCAAATCCATTATTTTATAAAAATAAATGAGTTTTTAATTCAATTAAAAATCAGTAATTTATATTATCAGATAATTGATTAACTGTAAATAATTTTGTTATTGTTATAATCGTGCGAGTGCGAGGTTATGAAATCTGATAAAGTCATTGCTGGGCGCAGCCATCTTTATTATTAATTATTGATTATACAGATTATAGTATTTAGACAATCTATGAACAATGATCTCTATGTCTATTCATAAATACTAATATGGAAGTAGTGATCAATAAATCTAGACAATCTAGAATCTATAAGCTGAACGTGAATGAAAAACTACCTTATACATCTATAATAGTTGGTTCGCTTCCAAGATAAAATAAGTATTACTGGTTGCATAATATTTGATGGAAAAATTTATTATTCAACAATTTATTATTTAATTTTATAATTAAACAATAATATCATCATAATTATTAAAGATTGTTACGTACTGTAATCATATTCCCCAATCTTTAAGTTTGATTTCATCATCTTAGATACTCAACTAATTTGTATATGTATATCTTTGTACAACTTGAACTATTTTTTCTGTAATATATAAAGATGTATTTAATTGTGCCATTTTGTTTACTTCAAATAATTTATATAATATAGCTATTTTCAATATCGTCTAGAAGTTGATTTGATATACAAAATTAACTCACCCTTGAAACATTCTAATTCTATATTGAGTGAGAACTTGTAATGATTAAAATAATAGAATTTTTATATATCATATTTATATATTGTCAATCCGAAAACAAGTAATTATATGATAATGACACCATAATTTATTAGTTCCTTTTCATTTTTCATTAAATAATTCAATTTAATAAAATTACGAATAATCATCCATAATAATTATGACTACGAAAATACTGAATTCTCCACAACATTATACTAAGCTAATTATTTATTTATTAAGATAAATAAATCATTTTTATGGTAGTCGCCTGGACATTTACCAAATATCCAAATAGAATATTTATATTAATGAAGATGGAATTAATCATTGACTGTATACACAAATATTGATTGTGAAACTATATTCAGTGGTATAGAATTACGGCCTTTAGTTTCTCGTCTAACAATAAGTGATAGTTTAATGTGGTTTTGTATCATTGGATTACAATAACAAACAATAGATGATTCCATGAATTCAATAGTTAATATTGTCTGGTTTGATTATGCCATTCCATATGTTGGAAGAAAATTACTTTTCAGGATAACACCTTATCGATCAGCTTGTGATTTAGAACATATTAATATTACTCGAGTATTAAATAATCTTTAAAAGTTACATTGAACTTGACTGTTGATATAACCTAAAAAAAATTAATATACTGAAATTGACAATTTTTAGATTGTTTATATGAATTACAGTTCCAATAGAATTAAAGTGTCGACAAAAACATTGAAATAAATTTTTACAAGAATTTATGAACAAAATCTCACCCCCTCATTTCTATTTTGGAGATTTTGTGTATTGAACCGATATCCGATATCCAATATTCATTGTCAGTTCGAATTTACATATTATCATAACCTCAGAAAAAAAATTATCGAAAATTAACTGTCACTTTCACTTGAAATTCCAAGTTTTGATTACAAAAATATCTCCTAATAATTAATTTGCTGTTTGTTTTAATATTGGTAATTAGATCTTATTGCTGATGAATTCAAACAATATGTTTTTAGGGATTGTACCTTTTAATAGAATAATATGACTATTTTTGGATCATGAATACAAAATATAGAATATTTTTTCTATTGATAACAATATTCGTTTTATGGAAATGTTTCAATTATTTTAACATATTCAAAAATAATAATGATGAATCATTTAACGATATTGAAATAAGTGAGATACATAAAACAAAAATAAGTGTTTATTATGAAGCATTATGTCCTGATTCAAAGTTTTTTATTAATTATCAATTATTACCAGTTTATGAAGAATTCAAACAACTTTTACAAATTGATCTCATACCTTACGGTAAAGCTACAGTAAGTTCATTTTTTATTGATAAATAATGTAAGCTAACAATGATTAATGAAATTATAGACAGAAGAAGTAAATGGTAAATATATTTTCAATTGTCAACATGAAGCTGTTGAATGTTTTGCTAATAAAATTCATGCTTGTGTGATTGATTTAGTTAAAGATTCAACTGTACAAGTTAAATATATCGCTTGTATGATAAGTGATAATATGATACCAGATGATGCTGGTGAAAAAGTAATTATTGATTGATAATTATTATAAATTGTTTTTATAGAGGATCAATTTCATTTTAGTGTGGTCAAGAATTAGATATCGATTATATTCCAATTGGTGAATGTGCTAATAGTGATCGTGGTAGCGAATTATTGAAACAATACGGTGATCGTACACATTCACTATATCCATCTGTTAAATTTATTCCAACTATTGAAATTAATAATAGTCAAAATATTATACCCCAATCAGCTATTTTGAAAGACTTGAAAAAATCATTATGCCAAATATTCAAACAAAAATTGCAAGAATGTGACTAGTTTTATATTGATTTCTTAATTTAATAGAGACACGTACAATTGTAATAATTTAGTTGCAATAAAATAAAATCAAAAATATTTTTATAAAGGCTGTATTATGAAAAAACGCCCCTAGCCATAACTCCGTTATTTATAAAAAATATGGCAATAGTTCTTCAACAACGAAGTTAAATGTTGATTATCGTCTATTCATCAACAATAAGGTATATACTCAATCAATGGTACTTCCGGTGTAATCGGAAATGATATCAACTTTAGTTTTTTAATTAGAACACCTGTATATTTTATAATTTTCGAATACCTCATTAAAAAAACTCTTAGGTGTCATATGCCTGAAACCAATGATTATTGAGATATTTGTCAATTAATTAATCATTGATTGAGCATCTACCTTAAAAAATAGATGATGATCAACAGTTCAACTTTGTTTGCAGAAGTATTGCCATATCTTTCTTTATAATACAGCTTATATATATCAACATAGTAATTTATAAATATGTTCAAATAAACCGCCGTTTAATAAACGCTTGGTGGCTACATTCACAATAAATGACCTCAGATTATTTATATAATAAATTATATAATGTTTTTAGGGCGAGTGAAAATTGTTTATTTTGAAATTGAAAATATCTCTAAACTATATTTCGCGATTGATATAATGATCAAAATGGAATTATTCTACAATTAAATGTAAATTGTGGTGAATGTATTTGGATGTGACTAAAGGTATATAAATTATTCACGCAACCAATCTTGTTAGCCGGCCTGCGAATGTCCAATATGGAGCATAATTTTGTTCAGTGACTTGTGTAATGAATAAACTTTTGTAAATATTTGTAAATGTTTGATGGTAGGTATTGAAAATTGAAATAATAATGCTATTTTATTTATAGTGTTTAATTAAAAAAACATTTTATTATTAATTAAAACATTCATCGATGTATTCCGTTGTATGACCCGCCATAGTTCATGAATTGTTACACGCCTATATCATTTCTGTCAAGTGATATACATACATACATATTTATATCAATATAGACATATAGGTATTTATATATACATTTTTTGGAATTAAAATTACCTGATGACATGTGTGAATCAATTGATGAAAACTTATTATATAAACGATATTCATAAAAAGGTAATGAAATATATATTTTAAACAAAAATGATTATTTGTAATAATCAAGTGGTATCCGGTTTTAGAAAATATACATACAGCCTCCCACTTTTGAAACATCCCAAATCATTAGATAAATTCCAGAATTAAATAATTTTTATCATATACAAATGTGATAAAGCCATCTCATCTTTTGTTTTTTTTTTTAATTAATTTGATTAGTTTATCTATGTAATTTAAAAAAAATCCAATTTTTCTATTAATTAATTTAGTTATTTAATTTGTATTTTATCGAATCACTAAGATTTGTTTGAATTAATTGGAAAAAATCAATGCTTGCTATTACTTTCGAAGAATCAACATAACCTCTCTTTTTGGAAAAAAATAATTCGATATTCAACTGTATATATTATAGTGATATTTGATGAGTGAGTGTTATTATAATTGATTTTACAAGTATAACTCTGTTTGAACGTCTTCGGGAATTTCGGTTTCGTATCAAGTTAAAAAATACTTATTATGTTGATGTGTTGTTATTACATATTTAAAGTGTTTATTGGATTTTTCAGATTGTGATTGCCCTCCATCAAGATGGGAAAATTATTGTCAAAGATATTTGGCAATAAAGAGATGAGAATATTAATGTTGGGCTTAGATGCAGCTGGTAAAACAACAATATTATATAAATTAAAATTAGGTCAGTCAGTAACAACGATACCAACAGTTGGTTTTAATGTTGAAACTGTTACATATAAAAATGTTAAATTTAACGTATGGGATGTTGGTGGACAAGATAAAATACGTCCATTATGGCGTCATTATTATACCGGTACACAAGGTTTAATATTTGTTGTTGATTGTGCTGATCGTGATCGTATTGATGAAGCTAGACAAGAATTACATCGTATAATAAATGATCGTGAAATGAGAGATGCAATAATATTAATATTTGCTAATAAACAAGATTTACCAGAAGCAATGAAACCACATGAAATACAAGAGAAATTGGGCTTAACACGTATTAGAGATCGTAATTGGTATGTTCAACCAGCATGTGCTACTACTGGTGATGGTCTATATGAAGGTCTTACGTGGTTAACAAGTAATCATAAGTTATAGCACCCCAGCACACATAATTTTTAGTATATATTAATATGAATACTAAAAAAAATAAAATAATGAGAAGCTTTTTTTTTATTTGAGGATTATCTCAAAATCGGACATTCCAACTACCTTTCCTTTTAATTGGGATGGTTGTAATTAAATAATTATTTTCGAGAAATATCCTCCAAAATATGATTTGTATTTGTAAATAAATTAAATTGTATTATTGTATTAACATTAATTGTTTTATATTTGTAAAATATTGTTGCTGCATTTAAACTTAAGAAAAAGTGAGCGTTATAAAAAAAAAGTTTGTGTTCTTACATGTGTGCATTACAAGTTTACTAGTTATTTATTTGTTTTACAAATTAAATGTATGATATTATAGATGACAATTTTAGGTGATATATGTTTCAATCAGTTCTTGAATGAGAAAAATCTAGATAAATTGACGAACAAAAATTATAAATTATAAATACACATATTTATTATATTTTACCAATTTTTTTTTCTTCTATTATCACCAAAATTTCTTAAAGGAAACCTTGTGTAAAAAAAAATCAAGACTGAATAGATATAAGAAGTTCTCAGCCTATTAATTTTTCACCTAAAATTATTTTGTAATCATACAAGTCTGGCTGATCCTTTTACTTTCCATTATCTATTTATTATGTTGAAAAAAAAGATATTCACTCAATTATACATGCGAAACGTCCATATTTTCTAAAATTGAATTACATTGTACACTCACTTTGTTTAGGTTATTTGTAAATATTATCTGTTTTTGAAGATTGTTTAAATTAAACATATACATATAGGGCAAATTGTTATTTTGGAAAAAAATTATAATGAACATGAAAATTGCACTGCTTTTTAGAGATATTCTAGTAAAAACAACAAAAACTAAGTCATGTTATTTGGGGGATGCGGGTGGGGAATTCACGAGGCAATTATAATTTTTTATTAAATCGACATGTTTGGAAGCGTATTTGTTGGAATATTTAAATAAATAATAATTTCAAATATGTAAGTATTACTTCATAACTTGAGAGCATCTATATTAAGACAATAATGTTTTTGTTGAATAATCGGTTTACAGTCTTATTGTTAGTGATAATTTTGGGGAACAATTGTGCATTACTTTTTTTTTAACTTTTTTTTTTCGGTTTGTTCATTCGCTTGCTTTGTAAATTATTTTAATTATATCTGTGAACACTCCAAATAAAATTCTAAATTTAATAAATCCCTATTTAAAATTTTATTTATTTTTGATAATTGACCTGCCTATCTAGGTATATCAGAGAACGAAATTTTCCTATTCCAACAACAAAAGACATTCCATGCAAATCTATTTTATTGTAAGTGTAATGAATATCTCATAAACAATTTAACATAATATTCTTACGATAATGTCACACCAAATTGTCAACTTTCTGATTTCAATATACATAAGTATTTCTAATTAAATTATAATGATTTTTGATTGATAATTGTGATAAATGATTACGATTTATTGATATTTTCAAAAAAAATTAATAATAAGGATTCATTATATCTATACAGTACATCTAAGTGCTTATAATTTCTTTCAACATAGAGGAACATGGGGGAATCGGAGCCATTGGGTAATGAGAACAATCACTCTAGTTTACGTCTATCTCAGCAAGGTAGATCTTGTTTTGTTTTAACGTAGTACATAAGGACGTAGGAGGAGTTGACTTTTGGTGTACAAACAGGCCTTAAATCGGTTTTACGCTCAATCGATCTAATTTATTACAATATTCAAAGACAAATTGTGAATATTAAAATTATTTTATTATGAGTGCTACCTCTTTTAACCTATAATTTCATTATTAGGAAATTGGATAAAAAGGTTAATTTATATAAATAACCAACTGTATTTTGGGAGTCATATAAAACCTTAAAATTGTGTATTTGCAATAATGGGAGCCGATTGGTTCTCATTACTCCACTTCATTATTTTTTATCAATTCCATCCTGATGCCACGAAAACGGGATAGAATTACGAAGAAGTGTCACTGGAGTCTGGATGTACTACAGAGTTTAAAATCCCATATAGAACTTCACGACCGAGATACTGCCGATCAGAACAAACAAATCGTCGTTAAGAACGAATTGTGACTGATCGCCTAATTCATATGACGAAATTCTTTTAATATTTTGTTACATATTCTTATTCTGCTCGACATGGCCCAGGTGGATCTCATTATCCCTTACTATGGTTCTCATTACCCCGTACTCATGAGCATTATGTTTGTTTGGTATGTTTTTTGATTTATATGTTGATAGGATGAAGCTGATTACTGATTATATAGTTATACTATAATGAGAAACGAAAGCTATACTGAATAATTATTATTGAAAAAATATTGCAGTTTAATCTTGAGTAGCTTCAATTCCCCGTGTTCCCCTAATATTCACTGTTGTTCGATGCGACGTAACTTCAAGCCTCAATTTAGCTATTGAATAGCAAGACGCCACATATAAAGCCTGTAAAAGAATATCTTCTAGAGAGGGAGTGTAGACAATTAAAAAAGAAATTATTGGAATATATGTATATACACATATGTACAATATACATACGCTATTCCTATATAATATTAAAATTCACCTCGAAATTTTGCCTACATGTTATAGGCAATCATCAATACTTTGATAGCGATTGCAAAGCATTGGCCGTGTGTCAAAATACACTTTAGTGCCATGACACATACAACGTACTTTTACGCTGAGATATAGATATTTGTGATCTCGTTCGCACTTATATAAAGAGAAATAACGGACCCAAAGGTGCGTTATAGTACGTTGTGTGTCCTGGCACTTGATGCACTTTACCAGGCTTCTATGATCAACGTCTTCAGCCCTCTATCCCTGTCCGCCTGTTTTCGATACTGCGGCACTTGACAACCCACTCACTTCTCCCATAACTTCCTAGGATCTTTATGCAACCATTGGGAAATTGAAGAACAACATCGCCCCAGGAGCCGACCAAATTTCCAATATATAGCCATTAAGAACCTTCCTGACAACATAATCGACACGCTAGCCACCATCTTCAACAACTGTATCCAAGCTAGACCCATCAGGAACCACCATTAAGTTTTTAAAGCCACTTAAAGATCCGAAAGACCCTCAACTTTTATCGTTCCATCACCCTTATCAGCGGCATTGAAAAGCTCTTTAAGAGGATCACTGCCTGTTTTCGTTTCTTTATCGAGTCCAACAACATTCATCGATCTCGATTCCTACCTTTCAGATCAGCAGTTCAGGGTCCGATTCGGCTCCGCACTCTCGGCGTTCCACAGGGATCTGTTTTGGCACCGCCGCTCTATACCTATAATGTATGCATGACACCGCATTTTGGTCTTCTCAGCAATCCTCTGCAGCAGCAGCCAAGGTCGTCCAATCATCAATCAACCGTTTTGCTTCTTGGTTGGCAAAATGGCACATCACTCAAAACTCATATAAGTTCCAGGCCATACTATTCAGGAATTCATCACTCAACCGCACCTCCAGACTAGATTCCCGCGACGTTTCGTTGCACTTCTGGGGAAAACCTATTCAGCTGACGAAAACCGTTCCATTACCTCGGTGTAATCTTCCACCAGTTTGGCAGCTGACAAGCTGACCTCGACGTCACACTGGAGAAGGTTAAAAACCGTAAAGTCGCTTCTGTTCGCTCTTCGTGGGAAACTAGATGGCTGTGATCCGCGCACTCTAGAGCACACATATAAAATCTTTATCCTCCCAGTGATCGGGTATAGGCATGTATGAATAATTATCGTGTACTTCAATTTTATTGAATAGAAACAGTTAACAAAAAAATTAGTGTTTGACGTAGAAAAGAAAAATCAACGCATTTTCATCATTCACAACCACACATTGTATAAAAAAAATCAACTTGTCAAATATGGAGTGTAGAGGGAAGGAGGGACTTCTCTATGTTAAGAAGTTTGGCTTGAAATGGGGTGTTTAGGGGGCGCCACAATAGACTCCTGGGAGAGTTTGAAAGAAAGTGATGACCGTTATTAGAATGAGACAGGGTTAAACAAAAAAATTGAGAATCGCCTACTGAGGTGAATATAATGAGAATATTAAAATAAAAAATTGGGTAAACTTTTACAACACAAGTTTTCACCATGTTGGGAGAATAAATAAGACAAAGAATCCAAAAAATATATGAAATATTGATAAAAAAATTGAATACAAATTATTTAACAATTTATCAGATCTAGTGCTAACTTAACTTTATTTACAAGTTCCATAAAGCGCTAGCTTCATGTGCATCTACGAGCCACCAAGAAATCTACACTAGCGACCTCTAAACACCTCTTTTCGGAAATTATTTTCTCATTGTCAGTTTAGTCTCATAAGAGATGTTGCTCCTTCCTTCCATAATGTGAAATTCAAACAATTTCTGTCATCGTTCCGACACTTTGACTTACTGCGCATGTGCAATTAACGTTTCAATTACAATTAGCCGTAGAAGCTTGGAGATTGCATGGTATTAATTGTGATTGTAATTGAAAGATTACTTAAAGGTTAATTGAAAACTTTAATTGAGAGGTTGTGAAAGAGCATATGGGTATTCGTTATGTCTTATGTCAAACTGTTACCACCAATTTGTTTTGCTAATTCTAATTGTAATTTTTTAGTTGTGAATGTTGTGAATGAAGCATGAAATACTTCCTCAAGAGAAAGAACTACAAATAAGGTTAATTTTAGAGTTAAATGCCATGAGAAAATTAGTCTCAGGACTATAAGGCCTGATAAAATACAAAAATTATTGGAGAAATTGAAATCTGAAGGCGGTATACGGGGTAAATTTTGTATTTTATCATATATGTATACGTATGTACATCTATACAGGCTGTTCATTATGTATTGATATTTGGTAATTGTATTTTCATTTTCATCATAAGCTTATTAAATTATTATTGAACTTCATTACCTCAGAAATTTTGTCCAAAGGGTCTATTCTGCACTTTAAACAAGTTGTTCATGATAAAAAACAAATGATTGTCAAATTATTCCACGTGCCATCATAATTATTGTACTTATTAATTGATAATTAATGATTATTATTCATAGCTCAGTGGTCGCGGGTTCGACTCCCAGTGAATAACAGATTTTTTCTAAACAACTACCCAGAACACTAATATCAATTTCGCTTTCATTACCTCAGCCAAAAAGGGTTTGATATCCCGACTGATTCTCACTTCTGTAAATCTGACCCTAGTGGACGAAATAAAAAACGATTCCAAGTGTCATATCCAAATAAGTTAGGCACCGGACACACACAACGTACTTTTACGCACGTATTTAGTCCGTTGTCTCTCTATATAAGTACGGGCGAGATAGAGATATTTGTGATCTCGCTCGCACTTATATAAAGAGAGACAACGGACCTAGTACGTGCGTAAAATTACGTTGTGTGTGTCCTATGCCTCAAAGCTAGACCAGAAATGCCTGGAGCGATCCATCCTGTATATATATTATATTTATTTATTTATAATTTAACTTTTTTGACATGTTTATCACCAGTAAAAAAAAATCTATAAAATTCACTTTATCTTTTTTGAAGATTTATAACCAAGTGTGTTATTAATTTACGAGATTTTTTTATTGTTACCTGTATATTGCATTCATATTCATATATATAGGTTGTCCCACCGGGAAAGCTGTCGATCCAGTACTACTGGTAGTAAAAATCTGAAAATTTGTGAGCATACCAATATCCGAGGGGCATTATTAGCTAAAATATTTTCAAGATGGTGGCACTTCCGGTTATAACTAAAACTGATAATAACTTGCTTAGTGCCACCATCTTGAAAATATTTTAGCTGATAATGCCCCTCAGATATTGGTATGCTCAAAAATTTTCAGATTTTTACTATCAGTCGTTTTTCCGTACTAGATCGACGGCTTTCCCGGTGGGACATCCTGTATAGTTATATGTATATAGGGTGTTTTATCAGCCGTTATAAAGACTCTTGCCTTTCTATTTTCTCAATTATAGAACGTCCACAGAATAGTTGAATTGGAAAAATATGTAAACAGCCTGTATATTTCCTCTTTATTTTCTTTGTTGTTACTTTATTCTTGTTTTTATATATTTTCGATTTGTTTTGTCTGTTTTTTTTTTTTGTAAATTCTCCAAAATTAATTTTTACTTAATTGTTTTCATTCATTCATAATTATTGCTAATTTATTGGCGTCCGCCGCCGTATTATTATCAACGGAAGTCATACTAATTGTGTTGGTATTATTATACCATCGAAGGTTCTTTAAAATGTTACCGTCTCCTAGTCATCGTTAATATTATGTTAAATAATTTATTATCGCTTCAAACGAAACGATATACAAATTTTATACATATTTTAATTGTTTAAGTTTATGTGGAATACATTACCGATGTTTTATATTTTATTATCGTCTATCTATGATAACAATGCTTCTTTATGTGTAAAATGAAAAATTCATCTTTACATATTTTTGTTATTGTTGTTGATGATGATGATTATAATGATTATTAGTAAGATATCGTTGATTGATCAAGATATATACGTATGTATATGTATATAGTGATTACTGTAGATCCAAATATTGATACATACCATATGTATATGTATATACCTTATTATTATTATACATATATAATATATAATGTAATTTAGAGAATTTACATTCTAAACATATACTGTGGGTGGTCTTCATTCGGAGAAACTCGACAAGAGTCGTCTGTAGAGAGCAGACTTGGGACAGAGTAGAACAGAGTAGAGCAGAACAGAGCGACTGCGATTACAATGAACGACAACGAACAACAACAACAACAACAACAACAACAACCAACAGCCAACAGCCAACAGCTCGTTTACGCATATACAGCTGAGTTGGCTTACGATAGAGGGCTACGAAGCAGTTGAGAAGATACTGTCGATTGCAATAGTAGTGGTGTGTTTCGTGTTTGCCGTGTATGTATATATATATATATATATATACATACATACATACTCGAATATTTGTTTACATTTTCTACACCACGTTTTTATAATATATTGTGTGATGTGTTATAATAATTAGTGTATGTATACATATATGCATATGTGTGGGCTGTGTCTGTCTATGTGTTTAATAATTAAATTGAAATCATAATAATAATAATAATAATATTAATAATAATTAACAGATGATTTTTTTGGTCATGTTGATAATATTTAATAGTGACGGCGGTGCCGTCCGGCGGGGGGTTGTCGTCATAGAACGATAAACAATTCCGGGATGGCCGCCCCGGCGCCGGAAGAAGACCTGGACCGGCACCGGTCGGATCTTTATACAAGACCTGGATGGGTCGATGCTGATATTGCATTACAACAATTAGATCAGGTAAACATTTACATATATCCATTCATATCTGTTTGCTATATGTATAAATAAATGTATATATCTATTATCTTATAGTTATAATAGTCTGATATAACTACCACGAGTATTCAACTATCTACCTACATGTATATATATATATATACTATTATATACATATACATGTATGTATGTATGTATATATAAACTATTTGTTGATATTTAGTTGTTTTGCATGCCATCGAATCAGGTGTGATAGATGATTTGGGCCGACCTGATTGCGGTCTGGTGGGCGATGCGCCGTGTTACGCTAGCCTTGGTTGGACCACCGGGCTAGTCGTGTGTGTGGTCCACAGCCTAGCTTAGCTGCTTAGCTTACCTGTGTGTCCCCCCGCTAGGCCGCGCCCCATTGCCTAGCCCCTCAGCCCCTTCGATGAGACCATCCGTTTCCGGAATCCGACACTCTAACTATCCCCAAAATCGAAAATATCATCTCATACATCCATACATCTATCCATTCATTCATTTAAAAAAATTATTATTGAGAAAGCATAAACGATATAACATTAAAATCATATCTTAATTATTACGCACCGACACGATAACGATAATAACAATAACAGAAATTATAAAATTTCCAACATTCTTTTCAATTTCACAACGAAACTTTATAGTAATATTTCTTTTTTTAGAAACGATCATTAATAGTAACGGCCAACTATTATTAGATATTTACATCCAAATATAGACACACAATAATAATGATGCCAAAAAAAAAAAAAATCAGTGAAAGGTGACGAATAGCAATTAAAAATACCCCAGGAGGCACACTTTTGATACAATAAAAATTTTAATCTCCTCAACACAATCGACTAATTAATTAATTAACTTGGTACAAATCATTGAATATCTGGGTGGGCTTTTTATAACACACAAACTTTTAACTAACTTTAATACAATGGACTATAAATATAAATATATATGTATATAAAGTCAATTGAGACATCAAATTATTTCCACAATTACTCACTCTAATTGCTTATTCAAATGATAATAAAACAAAATTTAATCAATATAAAAATAATTGAATATGGATATAGGTAGATAGTTACTCTATTTCGTTGGTTTGTTCTCAAATAATCACCAGAACATTCGCTGGTGTACAAGAGAGATCAGAGTTGAGGTCACGGTCAAAACAAGGCACACTCACTCTCCATCTAAATAGTTATTCCGAATTTTTCTAACCGTTTCCATATACTTTTCCAACATAATAATATTCGATATTGATAATTAATTAATTAATTCATTCATTAATGAATTAGGTAATTGGAAAAAAATAATGTAATAAAGGAATTACTATAATGACACTATTAGGAATTTTTTAATTGTTTCAAACTTTGGAAAAAAAGTAGGTTTCTTCAAGAAATTCCAAAAGAAACAAACTAGATAGGTATGTACGTATTTATGTACACATACCTATATACTAGTCAGAAATGTGTGCTAGTTTCTTACGTTCAATAACAATAATAATAATAATAATAAACTGGTTTCTTATTTTGATTTATTGTTAGTAGTGTGGTTTTACGTTAATCTCAACGGCTCTTTCAAGTTTAAATGCCATATTACGTACATATATGTATATGTATCTTATATATTTGCTATTCAAATAGTATGTTGTATATATACATATATCTGTATTGATATTTGAGAGCAAATAAATAGTTTTTCTCCCAAATAGACCCAAAAGTTTTGTTCAAGTGTAAAAATATGCCAGTTAAAATCCAACAATAAGCTCGTAATATTGATATTCAGAATGATATTTTCTTGTTATAAAATCATATTTCAAAATTTTAATGTATTCTCAATTGTGCCAAATATTTATTGTACACTTGATACTTGATATTTTTTTGTTACAATAAATCCATAAAGTACAGTCGAAGCTCTATGTAGTGAAAAGCTTCCTATAGTGAAATTTTTGCTAAGAACGAATTGAATACCATTTAGTCTAATGTTAAAATTTACTGTATATAGTGAAGTTGCAGCTCTCTATAGTGAAATTTTCACGTTTCCGACCATTATTTCAGTAAGATCAATAATTTAGAACATTTTTTTCATACGAACCATATAAGCGTTTAGCAAAAACTCTATACGGGCTGGTCCGCCAGTGGCTTTCCTGGTCATGTAACTCTGGCGAAATAAAAACGGACTCGACGATCTAAAGTGTGATATTTAGACTTTGGATTTTGACGTTAAAACGATTCCGAGGGTATTTTTTACGCTTCCACTAGAACCAGAGTTCCTACAAGACAAGGAAAGCCTCTGGCGGAGCAGCCTGTATATCCTATCATAATTTGGAATCCTACACTAATTATAACTACTATCACTGTATTTGTAAGACTTGTTTTTATTTTAATCGTAATTGGCTAGATTAAGATCCTATACATATAAAAAAATATTGATCTCAACGGCTTTTATCACTGGTAAATTTTTAACACTAATTGCTGTATAATTATCATATTTATTTCAAGTATGATAAGTGTACAACTTACATTGTTGTACATACAGACTATAAGACTGTCAAGTTGTAAAATTACAATAGTGTTGTATAAACAAATATACCGTGTGTTCAAATGTATTTGAAAAATTAAATTGTTCCATCTCAGGACTATTTGAGCATTGTAATTTGTAATACCAATATAACGTTTTTGTTTGGAGAATTTTCCCATTTATTATTAAGACAATGATTCGGAAAATATCACTTATTGCAGACATTGATAAATTTTGGTAACTAGGTAATATTTGTCGATATGTTCGTATTTCCACTAAAAAAGTCACTTAAACAAGCTATATAATTATTGGAAATCATAATCAAAATTATGTTAAATTAATTATTAATTAAATTAAATTAAATTAACTCGCACATGAACTGCACGGTATTCTTCTTTCAACTTCCAGCGTAAAAGTATTTGGTTGTTTTCTAGAGAAATAAATTAATACAATATCCAAAATGTTTTTTTATCAGAATTATTATATAATAACAATAATAATTATTATTATTATTTTGATAATCGTAGTGGGGATAACTTGAGGCGTTGCTGTCTATAGGGTATAGGGATACTCTATAATTGTAACAACGTTTTCTTACAATTAGTTAGAAGACGTGTTAAGTGTACGTCAAATGATGATTACTATTCTTGACATTCCGCTTTGTTTTCTGAATCTAATAAAATGGGTAATTAGGATTAGTATTCACCCCTCCCCCCTTCTCTCGCTAACATCTCAATTACTTAATTAATTTTTTTTATTTTTATTTTATTTTTATTTTTCCATATGCTGTTTGATATAGGTAATAGTAATAATCAATAATAAACAAATAGCTTTTTAAATTCCATTTTATTGGCAACCTTTATTATTATATTATATAACCGGTTTATTGGCCAAAGACGTTGTTTTTTTTTATGTTTATAAATACAGTTCAATTATGCGTTAAATCAAATTGTGCCTATTATAAAACACATTAAAAACGTAGTAAAAATAATACGAAATTTCTACATAGCCTGTTTTTTTTTACGTTCATGTGTACGATCACCTTAACTATCTATATATATAATAGTTGAATGGATGTGTAAAATTAAGGTAGTTCTCTCATTTACACTATATAGTACATATAATTATCAATGAATTTGTTATCTTGAAAGTTTTTTTATTATTGTGTCGGTGATATTTTACCAATAATTGTAATATCAATAATAATAATAATAATAATTGAATATGGAGATGGTGATGTATGTTCGATGTTAAAGTGTTGCAAAGCTCGGTGTGTCCCTATCAGAAAGACAGACCACCTACCCAAAAAGAAATTCCTTGAGTCTTGTTATATACCTATAAGAAAATATATATATTTATGTGTGTGTGTGTGCTGTTAAAATGGTTGATTCTTTTATTTTATCAAATTTCCTTTTTCATTGTCCGGCAAGTTTTGTGAGTTTGTATTTATAAAAGGTATACGCACACATTTAACTTATACCACTATATATATAAATATATATATATATATATATATTATATATTACGTTAAGGTATATCTATATATGTGTATATAGAATATTTCGACAGGTAGTTTCTTCCACGAAACCCATGAAAGTCATTTATTGTCAATCATTTAAAATATTCTAACAACAGACTGTATCATACATATAAGTATATATATATATTTTATCTGAAAATTTCGATTTTAATTCCTATGATAATGAACAATACAATAATGGTCTGTATAATTTATAATTGTTTTTGATAGAGAAAATTTTAATATAAAATAAATTATGAATAAGACCAATACTTGACTGTTGTGATTTAATAATAATTATTGATAATCGTGATAGGAAAATTAATAATAATAATAGTAAGTAATGTAAAATATAAAGTAAGTAGGCGGGTGTCGTTAAGGGTTGACGGTTCCGTTTTGTGAGATATGGATGAATGTAGGGTGGGTTGGATGAGTGGATTGATTGATAGCTGGATGGATGTACGGTTGAATGATTGGCAAGATGATTGAATTCGAGTGCCGGTACGAGAGAGTAGGTGCCCATCGGCGGTACGGCGTTGTGTCCGGTTGGTCCTTCCTAGAAGGACGGTATGGGGCTAGGCGCTTCAATGGCGAGTGAGGTGGTGAGAGGTGAAAGAGGAGAGATCGTATCCATATGTATGCCTACCTACTTGGGTGGTCTGCAATGACGTCAGGCCGCTTCTTGGGTGGTCGATTGCATGTTACTACTCTGTTGCAGGGCAAAGCGAGCGGAGATCGCGGTATACTTTGGGTCCGTGGCCGTATACAACGGCAGCTGCGTACCCTCGGTCATATATTGGACATTCATGCTGGCAAGTTTCTTTTTGTCAGTTTTTTAGCATTAGCAACATTTTCTGTTGGATTGAAAAGTCTTACGTTTCATACTGATATTGAATTGTTGTGGGCTGAACCAGCACCACCAGAAACATTATCCACACACCAGATGGTCATTCAAACTGGAACTGAACCTGATACTGTTGATCTACTCCATCCTCATGGATTACTTGAACATTTAGCATTAATACAAAAAGCAACACAAATTACAATTAATATGTACGATATAACATGGCGATTAAAAGACTTTTGCCAATCACCAAGCATTCCAAATTTCGATGCACATTATATTGAACAAATATTTGAAAATATGATGCCATGTTCTATAGCTACGCCATTAGACTGTTTTTGGGAAGGATCAAAACTACTCGGTCCAGATTATCCAGTACATATACCGTAAGTATATTTTGTTCATAACTTTCAATTAATTAACTGAATATTACATCAAAAATAAATAAACAAACATCATTGTTTTGAATTTCTCTAATTCACCATTTATATCAATTGATTTTTCTATCGAAAAATCGATCCATATTGAATACAGTACATATTAACCTGATGGCTCATGAAACATATTCCTATTACCTTCTGTATGTACAGTATTCATATTCATACACATACATACATCGATACATTATACAATTACACGTATTATGAACGAGTATTACGTACACTTTCACTAACTTTCACATTTAACAATATGTTTTTATCAACTTTGTTACAAAATTATTATCTTTATTACTTGTTTCTTATATTATACATATAGATATCAATTTTTTACTTTTCAATAAATTATCTATTACAACTTTTGGAAAAAAAAGAAGTATAAAATGTTTATATTTTCCAAATAATAAACAGCCCATTATGTGTTGTAAGTTTTAATCCATATACAATAGCCTAGAATCGTAAAATGTCCCATATAATTCCAACCATAATACAAAACCATATCAAAGTTATTGGTTATTGATATATAACTATATATATATATATATACTAGTTATATACATATTATATGTATATGTATAGGTATATTTTTTCGTTTCCACTATACTTATAATTTATAATAAAGTATACTTTAGTGTAAATCTGGCTTGACCTAGTCGCTATTTCCACATGGGGTGGCCTTCCCCACTAAACATCTGCCCTTTTAAAAAATCATTGTAGGATAACTGAACGGTTTTCGAAATAATAGAAATGCGAACCAATATCGTAATCCATTACGATGTTAGTTACAATAGATCAATAATTAGCATAAATAATTTAATTGAATATTTATTATTATTATTATTATGATTTTTGTTTCTACTGTTATTTTCCAGGTATGGTGTAGGTAATCAGGTGAAATGGACGAATCTAAATCCCATCCAACTAATAGCCGAAGTAAAAAAAAAAGAATCCCAATTCGATTATCATTCATTAGAAGATTATTTGAAACGTGCCGGTATTACAACTGGATATCAAGAGAAACCATGTCTAAATCCACGTGATCCAGAATGTCCAATAACATCACCAAATTATAATTCAACACAAAATTTAGATATCGGTGCTGAATTGACTAGTGGTTGTTATGGTTTTGCTGCTAAATATATGCATTGGCCGGAAGATTTGATTGTTGGTGGTGTATTTAAAAATAAATCTGGTCATATAAAACAAGCCAAAGCTTTACAAACTGTTGTTCAATTAATGGGTGAACACGAATTATTTGAATATTGGTCAGGACATTATAAAGTTCATCATATTGGTTGGAGTCAAGAAAAAGCAACGACCGTTCTCAATGCTTGGCAAAAAAAATTTGCACAGGTAAATTTTGATGGTACCATATATATATATATATATACATAAATTATTAATTATTATTTGAATTGTTTTAGGAAGTTGATCGTTTAACGCGCTACAAAAATCCATCATCGTATTTGTTTGTGACATTTTCAACAGCAAATTTAAATAAAGTACTAAAAGAGTCATCAAAGACTGATTTTGTTAAATTAGGGGCAGTATTAATATTATTAGTAATTTTCGCATGGGTATGCCAATCTGGTCTAGCCGCTATTGGTGTTATTGTTTTAAGTAGTTCAACAATTGCGGCATTAGGTGTGTGTAGTTTAATTGGACTACCAATAAACTTATTAAGTACACATGTGTTACCATTTCTCACTGTTGGACTTACTATGAGAGAAATGTTCCTTATGTTATCAATACATATGCGAAATTTAACACCATCGGAAGTGCTACAACGTAACGGTCCATCTATTATATCAGCAGCATTAGTTAATTCGGCTGCTTTTTTAGCAGCAGCTATTGTACCTGTACCAGCTTTGCGTGTTTTTTCTTTACAATGTGCGGTACTTGTTGTATTTCATAGTGCTACTTTAATTATTGTCTTTCCTGCACTTCTTGCTTTAGAACAAAGATGTAAAAAGACTGATGTACCATGTTTTCGAAGTGATGTTAAAGCGAAATCATCAAATACAAATAACAATACTAACAATAACAGCAACACTAACAACAACAACAACAACAACATCAACAACTATAATAATAATAATAATAACAGCAACAATGATCCGGTGAGTTATTTATCTGAATATATATCAAATATATGATATAATAGTTAATAGTGAGTCCTAGTAAATGTTATAATTTTTTTTCTTGCTTGTCATTTCAGGAGCATGGTGAGAATTTGTTGACATCTGAATTAATATGTCAGCAAAAGAAAAGTATAATAACATGGTTAGTGAGTCGTTATTTTACATCTTTATTATTTAAACCATTTATAAAATTAATTTTATGTATAACTTATGCTGTGTTAATAATTTTCTGCGTATTTAACGGATTAAAATTAGAATACGACGTAAGGTTATCGACATTTTTACCAAAGAACACACAGGAGTACAAATATTTAGAAGCTCAAAATAAATTCTTTGGTTTTTATAATTTTTATTTAGTAACAACAGAATTGGAATATCCATTAAATCAACCATTATTATATGAATATCATTCATCATTAACAAACATACCTCATGTATTAAAAGATTCAAATGGTGGTTTGAATATGAATGATTTTTGGTTGGCTAATTTTCGTGATTATTTATTAGATTTACAACAAGAATTTAATATTAATCGTAATAAAGGTACGTTAAATAGTGAAAAATGGTATCAAAATGCTACAGAAAAATCGGTATTAGCATTTAAATTATTAGCACAGACTGGTATTGTTGAATTTCCAGTAGATAAAAGTCAAATATATAAAAAAACACTTGTAAATAATGGTATTATAGATCCCAAAGCATTTTATAATTATTTATCTGTATGGAATAGTAATGATCAAATGTCATATTCAAGTTCTCAAGCAAATTTAACACCAAAACCATGTCAATATTATAGTTCAAAGGCTGAATTTGATTTAAAAATTCCAAAGTCAAAACCACTTATTTATACTCAAATGCCATTCTACCTCAAAAACTTGAAAACAACTGGCGATATTATAGTAACATTAAAACAAATTAAATTAATATCGGATGAATATAATGATAGAGGTTTAAAAAATTATCCAATAGGTCTTATATTTGCCTATTTCAATCAGTTCCTATTATTAGATCGTTTATTATTAATACAATTTTTATTAACTATATTAGCAACTGGTGGTATAATAATATGTGTTCATATTAAATGGACAAAACTATGGTGTCCATTAATAAATATTATAATATCGATGTTATTAATATTGTTAATAAATTTAAATGCTTTAACTGGTATATTAGGTGCATTACATTTTATTATTGTTACACGTAATGTTTTATTAATTCTACAAGGCTTCTTATCAACATTAGGTAATAATTGCGAACGTAGATTGAAAATGTCTATTGAATTATATGTCGAATCGATAATAAAAGGTGATATTGGTTTATTTATATCAATTTTAATATTAATAATATCACATTTCGAATTTATACAATATCATATATTTATATCTATAACAATATCAATTGTAACATCAATAATAAATTGTTTAATATTTTTACCAATATTATTATCATTAGCTGGACCAAAAGCTGAATTATATGAATTAGAACATACTGATAGAATATCAACACCAATACCACCAACACCATCACCACAACCAATTAGACAAACAAATTATTATAATAAACCACCACCATTATCTAGACGTAATCAATCTGTTAAAGCAACACGTGAACCTAGTTTAACAACAATAACAGAAGAATCATGTAATCAAAGTATTATTGTTGAACCACAAGTTACTGTTGAATATAGTAGTCCAGAATCAAGTTCTAGTGGCCCTTATACAACCAAAGTAACAGCCACTGCTAATATTAAAGTAGAATTAGTTACACCTGTATATAGAACAACAACAACAAATAATAAATGTAATAAATGTCATCGTTCGACAACGAAATGTAAAAGAAGACAACAATGTCGTTGTTGTTGTAATAAATCATCATCATCATCATCGTCATCACCACCACCACCAGATAAAACAACAACAACAGATAGTAGCGATAGTAGTAGTTTTGATGCTGCTGAAACATGCCCAAATATTAGCTAGCATCATATTTTCATATTATTGTTACCATTTTAAGACAAATAATTATGTGTTTCCCTCTATCTTGTCTTTATTCTTTTTAATTTCATTTATTTCTATTATTATTATTATTTTAATTTTATTTTTATGTAAAATATGTTTATATTGCATATATGAATGTATGTAAATACACACACACACACGCACATATACACACACACACACACACACGCACACAACATATTTCATTTATTTATTTAAAAACAACAAAACAGTTTAAGATTATTTTTTTTTCAATTATTAATTTATACTCAAGGTATTATTATTATTATTAATATTATTTATATTATTTTTTAATTAAAGACTATTTTGAAAAGAAAAACAAGATAATTGTAAATTTTATTTATCCTTGATTCAATTGTACATTCTATCAATAATATCAGCATACTTAGCTGTAACAACATTACGTTTCACTTTCATTGTTGGTCCTAATTCACCAGTTGCTATTGAAAAATCAGCTGGTAATATTGCTAATTTTTGTATACGTTGTGCATTTGATACAGCTTGTTGATTGACACGATCAATGCCATCTTTCAATGCATTAAGTAATTTATCATCAGGTCCATTATTCAATATTTCACTAACTGTTCTAGCTGGACAACCTAAATTATTCAACCATTCTTGTACTGATGGTAATAAATGATCTAATGGTTTACCATTATCATCAATTTCAGTTTTGAATGTTAATAATATTGATAGAAATTTCCGTTTATCACCAACTAAAAATGCATTACTAATATGCGGTAATGCATTTTTAACCAATTGTTCTATTTGTATTGGTGGTATATTCTCACCACCAGCTGTTATAATCAATTCTTTCGATCGGCCAGTTATATAAACAAAATTTTTATCATCAATACGTCCTAAATCCCCAGTATGTAACCATCCATCATTATCAATAGCATCATTTGTTTTATCTTGTTCATATAAATAACCCATAAATATATGACGACCTTTTAAACATAATTCACCTTGACCATCTTCATCTATATTATTAATTTTTGTTTGAACACCTAGTAATGGTGTACCAATTGTATCTAAACCAAATGCACTATCATGACATAAAGTATGAGCACCAGCCGCTTCTGACATACCAAATGCTTCCATTATTGGTATGTCTATACTTAAAAAATAACGTTTTATATCAGGCGATAATGGAGCAGCTGCTGATGCAAATACACTACAACGATCGAAACCTAATGCTTGTTTGACTTTTCGAAATATCAATGAACTAGCTATATAATAACCCCAAGTATTTGTCTTAATGCTAAAAATGGATTACAATTATTAATACTATTATTATAACTGATTTGAATGAGTTTACCCTTTAATTTTATTCAAATGATGATCTAATGCTTGTGCTTTCGCCCATGTTGATATTGTTCTTCTAATAGTACCACTTTGTGCGGCGATTTGTTGCATTTTTTCATAAATTTTCTCCCATACTCTTGGTACAGCTAGAAATTTTGTTGGTTGTACTTCTTTCAATGTATTTACAAGACTTCCTTTTAATGCATTTTTATCAGCAAAATGTACACAAGCAGCATTAAACATTCCAATATAAATATCAACAATTTGTGCAGCTACATGACTCAATGGTAAATAACTAACTAAATGTTCTAAACCTTTTACTATATCTAAACGTTCTGATATTATCATAGCATCCCATGTTAAATTATCATGACTTAACATTACACCTTTAGGGTTACCAACAGTTCCGGACTAAAATTTTTAAATATGATAATTATAATTACCTGATAATTATTGGTGTTTAATTAAATAAAAATAACAACAACGTACAGTATAAACTAAAGTACAACATTCATTAACTCCCATTGTTTTTTGAATTTCATTTAAAATATCATCATCAACTGCCCGACCAATATTCATAATATTTTGCCACTAAAACATAACTATTATCAAAATTTCATCAATCAATTAATCAATTAAATAATAAATTAATCCAATATTATTGAACTTACACTCAACACATCAGGATGTTTAACATCGCCATCATATTGTATAATAGCTCTAACATTCGGTAAACGTGCTTTAACAGATAAAACTTTTTCTAATTGTTTTTCATCTTCAACAACAACAATATTAGCACGACTATTATCAATACAATAAAAACATGATTCACTAGAATTTGTTGTATAAATACCACAAGCAATACCACTAGAAAATTATTAATCTATTTAATCTTATGATTTGATATAAAACTAATGGAAATGTAAAATTACCCAGCAAATATAGCAGCAAGATCAGATATAAACCATTCAGGACTATTAAATCCTAATATACAAACAGAATGATGTCGTTCAAGTCCCAATTTTATAAAAGCTTTAGCACAAGTCCGAACATTTTCTAAATATTCTCTATAAAGTAATTTCGTACAGAATACAATTAATAAAAATTAAATCTATCTCATAAAATAATATTTTACTCACTTATATGTGATATTCTCCCATTTATTGGATTTTTTTTGTCGCATAGCTACATGATTTGGATAATTATTGGCAATATTCTCTAATAAACTAGGCACTGATAATGGTGCTATTGTTTCAATAGCTTTACCAGACTTTGGTATACGTAAAATAACTGGTTCATTTGGATTCGATGTTGTTTCATTAATTGCTTGTAAAATTTGATTTGGTCCTAAAATAAATAATTATATTATACTAAACGAGTATATGATTATTATCATTTAGCCTGAATTTGAACCAAAGTGTTATAATCAATCGGCTAGCGATCGTCAGATTCTGGTTTCAAATTCCGACCAAATCGACAAGTATTGTTTCCAATACCATTCCTTATTTTCTAGTAAACTATCTAACTTCCCAATTACTTTTCAGTTAGTATACGATTGTAAATCAAATTCAATTGGAATAAATTCATCGTAAGTATATTTTTTTTTTAGGGGACCTACTTATTTATTCTCTATTTGGTTAGTTTTAGTTTGAGTTTTGGTATGAATTTATCTCGCCCTATATAAATGCAAATGATATTAGATAAAAATACAGCACTTACTTATATCGCCTTATCTCATTTTTATTACATAACATTCTTTATTTTTTAATTAAAATAAATTTTAATTCTACAGTTGAAAGTACATATTTATAGTTTATTTATCAGCTGTTATCATAAGTTGTTCTTATCAAAATTTTAAATATTGCAATGAAAGTGTACCTAATTCGAACAAATTGTAATCATATACATAATGACTCAGAAGTCGCGGATAATCCGAAAGAGAATGATAGAGGAGGTCATTGGCAATCGAAAGAGTTCTATATGTGGTTATCCGATCCTAGATAGTTCATGGGTTATTTTGAAATTTTGTATTTAGACAAGATATCGCATAATTCGTCTAGCGAGAATATATGATCAAACGGGTTTTACCTTGCTGCAAGAACCATTTCAGTAATACGAATCAGTAGATCTGTGTTGTAAAAAGACATTCTGTTATCAGATTGTAAAAATTATGAGAATTTTCATTTATTATTTCATTATTTTTGTTCATTTCACTACAAATAATTCCTGGCATTTGTGGAACTCCTCTTTTCATTTCCTGCTTCTAAACTATCCAAAATCTAAAGCATTCATTAATAATTCGTGATATTTATTTTATCATGAAATATGACTTACTTATAAAAGAAGCTGATGAAAAAAATCTGTAGCGGTAAAAATAAACCAACTGTATCTTGTTAGAATCTCCATAAAGTGCGTTCATTTTTGTAAATACGAGACAGTTTTTTGTAAGACGCTTCTTTTCTGCAAGCGCCATTCCAAATTCCAACAATTTTTAATTTACAACCTGATAACAAAATGTCTTTTTACAACACAAACCTGCTGTGTAACAAGGTAAAATCCTTCCAGTTTGTTTTTGATCATGTCTTTAATAGACGCGTTATGCGATTTCTTGTGAAAATACGAAATTTGAAATAATTCATGAGCCATCGGGAATCGGATAAGCACATATGGCTCTTTCGATTGCCAATGACCTCCTCTATCACCCCCTTTAGGATTATCCACGACTTCTGGGACACCTGTATATACATATAGCTTTATACATATACGGCAAACACCATAATATTCTATAATCCATACAGTGTTCTCCACTAGAGTCGTGTTCCATATTGTATTATAAATCAGGTATTTTTAAACCAAACCGATATTTTAGTATTTCTACAATATGGAACACCCAGTAGCGCTAAATAATTGTTGAAAATTTTGACAATTTTTCATCAATGATATTATTATTTCATATTTTCCGGATAACTACAAGAAGCTTGAATGATAGCGTAATTTAAATTCTCAAATATGTTTATTGTTTCTACGATTAGAACACGAATTATAATATTTATTATTAATATTTATATCGAAGCAAATGACGGAACAATTTATATAATCAATGAATACGGTAATAAAAAATCTCAACGTGTTTAACAAATTTGATTAATATTTTGACGTAATTCAGAATATAAACAATTAATTATTAATACGTAATTTATACGATTTTACGTCAATAGTCAATCAATATAACTTTGAATTATAGTCACAAAAACAAATATACCTAATAATAATAATAATAATAATGTATTTTTTTTTCTCAATCATCAATAGGTGGTACATATCTATGTACATTATGTATGTAAGTACAAATATACATGTAAATTTGTGCATATATTGATAATGTTTTAATAAATTTAATTAATTATAACTACATTATGTGGGTATTGATAAGGATTAATTTTCGAACATGAATCAAATTGATGATATGGTATAGCTGAAATTTATCTATAAAAGTTTATTTAACCTTTACATAAGTATATGTACATACATACATATAAATACTATATACTATACATACAGAATGGTCCACTAGAGGCTTTTCTGGTCTTGTAACTCTGGCTGCAGTGGTTGCAAGAAAAAAACCGGACTCGACAATCTAAAGTGTGATATTTAGAGAACATTTTGACGTTGGTACGATTTCCCAAACTTTAGACCCTCGAGTGCATTTTTTTCCTTCCACAAGAACCAGAGCTCATACAAGACCAGAAAAACCTCTGGCGGACCACACTGTATACAGATTACCGATTATTGACCGAAAGGTTTAAGGCTTTTTCGAAATATTTAGTTCGAATATTATACAATTCATTCATCAATTCCAACAGTTATTAATAAATAATTTAGAGCATACAACAACAACAAAAATGAACACAATTTTCATTATACTTATTGTTAGTAGTTAATTGAACCGGAAATTGTTTCAATTCATTCCAAATATACACATGTTTCAAATAACGGAACTATTAAATTTCCGTAATAATAAATTATTTCTGCGTAACAATATTATATGTAATGTTAATGCATATTTGCTGTTTTTTGTTTTTGATTAATTGCAAATTATTTCTAGTATACTCACCATTTGTTGCCATTTTTTATATATCTATATCTATATCTATATATATATATATATATTATATATACAAGTATATAGCTTTGTTATCACGTAAATTTACTGAGCCCTGCAATTAATTTTATGTTTATTAATAATTTAATTTTGATAATGTTTTCAAATAACAACAAAAATCTGATTAATAATAATAATGATAATATTGAACCTATTTATACGACCATATAGTTGTTTGACTAAAAAATGTTGTAAATGTTTTATAACTAACATTTAACATATTGCAGACACTTAAAACAAATCAAATATATAAACGTATAATACAATAATATTATATAATACACACATACATATTTATATGCGGGATTTGTAAGGGAATTAAAAAAAGAAAAATGATTAACAAATTATTTAATTGATATTTTCTTGAATTGTTCTCATTGACTGTAGGAAAATTTTCAAATCGTTAATTATAAAATCGAATAATAGTATTTTATTGTAATTAATTTCCCCTACTTCTACCTTTTGATATTTATTTCCTCCTATAAAAACTGATTACTATTATAAAGGATTATATTAATTAAAAATTAATAATTCGTAAATTTATTGAAAATATCATTGAGCAAGGACATATTTTGAATTTATATTGAACAAACTTACTTTCAGAACTATGTAGTTAACCTTTTGAAATCACGATTTTAAATAGAAATTGTTAGTTTTAAGAAAATTTCAAATCAACTCTTATCAGAAAAATATAAAGTCACCCGTAACACGAAGAGGCCACATTAAATAACAAACTTACACTGAACACAATAATAACATGTGCTGTTGAATAAATAAAAAATCATTATAATAGATATAATATTGTATGTATAGTTACTTATTGTATATACTTTACTTATAGTTAATAGTTATCTTATAACTTATAACTTATAACATAACTATATGTAGTTAGTTGGTATATTTTCAACACATAGAAATAGATTTACCTGTAGCCTATAGACGTAGGATTTATTATAAGTATTAAATAAAAATAAATAATCCTTTTTACACTAATAAAAGTATCAATAATAAATTATCTAGATAATACACATATAAAGTAATATAAAACAACTATGTATATGCACAATATACATATATCTCATATAAATCTAGATATGAGGTATTTATGTATGTATATTACACATTTCATATAAATAATAGTAATTTAACTAAAATTTTCATACAATACAATACTCATTCCTAATATACATACATACATACATACTTAATACTTACATCTACCGGGTGTTTCGACGAGGCAAACTCTACTGTTTGTAACAAACTGAATAGAATTTAAAAGTGAAAATTGTTGTATGTGGTCCATGAATTCAACCAGTTGCCTTTTTTGACAAATACATCTACCGATGCATTATTTTTTTATTGCATTACTCACTACTCTAAAAATAATTTCATTTATTTATCTATTGAAGCAATTCTCATACGTTTACTGATAAAATTTTTACCTAAAATATCATCCTTCACAACTGCACACAGGTATATATCAAATTTAACTTCAACAGTCTCATATTCTAAAGGTGCAGTATCAATTATTATGTATTTAAATCAATTATACATAATGGTAATTGTGTTCAATATAGTCGGCAATTATCTGTAACGTGGCATCGAAAATATTCTAAATAATTCTAAAGATTATCAAATAACAGTAAGACGTAACTGGTTGTTCCTATCTAACAACAAGTTCCAAGAGACAAAACAAATGCTTCTTATTGTAGGTCTGATAATTTAACAATATTTTTTATAACAATAAGCTTTACTGCAACTGCTTCCAGAAAAGACTTGTTGGAGATTTCACGAAAACCATAGACATTAAGATAGTCAGAATTGAATTAAGCTATTAATATTTAATATTATTGCAACAATTTAACGGATTGAAGCAAGCTAAATAATATACTTCAACTATAAT
>JAZBGX010000240.1:7635-18981 GCA_037414775.1 Zonitis immaculata
AGCGATTTAGTAGAGAGACCTCCTCCTCCTCTCGCCAAAATATCCACCGGATATCGCACTAATTATTGACAAAATATATCGAATTCGAGCCTTCCACATGTATCGTTCGATTTGGTCCAATTTCGATACGAAATTAATAATAACAACAAGATTTAGTATTCTCTATAGAAACTGTTATAATAATTCTATTTAATTATTAATTTATTTATAATAGATAATTGTAATTTGTTCATTTATCGAATAGTATGCAATCAGTTTGCGAAATTTCTTGTATACAAAACAATTAAAAAATTACAATCGATCTTGATCAAATTGGATAATATTGTGCTTTATATGCAATTTTAAGATGGCTATTTCAGTTTCAGTTATAATAATAATTATTATTGTTTCATGTGAATTTATTTAGTAACTTTTGTTTTCATATTATATTGTACAGTACATATTTTTGCTTGTTTTGAATTGAGAAATTATGTAAATTATCGCCATAACGAAAAAAAATAGTTGTCTTTAACAATATCAATGGTAAGAAGAAGAAAAAATTGTGAAAGGTATAAAATGTTGCAATTCTAGCACCTTCTGTATTCTTTCTTGTATTCTCACTTCTCCAAACGCATCGAAAACTTGATTGTCATTTTTATTATCATCTATTATCCTGTAGGATTCGTTTATAATGAAAGTCACAAATATTATACGTTTATATGTGTGTGTTTGTGAACAGAAATCTTTGTCACGATACCGTCGCTTTATAAATTTCACTTTCAAATACAACAGTAAACTCGAGATTTATCTTCACTTTCTTTCGAAAATTTATTTATATACGCCTATAGAATATTATTATTATTATTATTATTCGATTGAATTCCAAGATACGATATTGTACGTTCAAAATTCAGTACATCTCTAGAGAGATTTCAATTTTACCGCCCTTTGTCTAGGGACATTTATTGTTATTAGCTGTCGAAAAACTGAAATAAATCCACCAATCTTCGATATTTATTCGATTTTGAATTTTTATCAGTAAGAATGCAATTGTTTCTTGTTCTATTTGCCGATATTTGATTTTTATTTTTATTTTTTTGGATCATTAATGTTTCATTGACTAAACGAGAAAGTGGAAACGGAAATATCAAACTGTTAATTTATTATTTGACGAATCTACCATATTTCCCCTATAAATTGTAATTAAACTTTTTGGTATAAAAATTATATAATCGATTTTTATTTGTACAATTAAAGAAAGTAGCATCAATGAATTTTGTATTATTGCTTCATTCCACAAATAAAAAGTATATATATATATATAAATATTGATGGTGTGAGAATGGAATAAATCAATTATTGCAAAATATTTTGAGAAATATAAATAAATATTATATAGATTGAATTTCTATTGTTTTAGGATGAACCTAAATATCCTATTTATCGTTGTTTTGGCAACGATAATTGAGAATATTTGGGCACAACAAGGAGCTTTATTTCTAAATGATGAATTGTTAACAAATGGTATAAGTGAAATATAATTTTTTAAAAATTTTTATGACCGATTTTTTGTTTTGTTTCAAGCATCACGACTCAGGAGACAAACTAGTGCTGATCAAATGGTACAAAATATTTTACAATGGCTCCAAGGTGTCTATACGCAAAATAGTCGAAAAAGTATAATTTTATGGAAAATTGAATAATTTTGTTAATTATTTTTTTATTTTTTTTTATAATTAGTTCGACAGGGTACACTTCGCGAATATTTACCACCTAGTAATACACAAAAACCACGACCTTTCGAACCAGTTAGTCAGCCTGATTTCGGTTATCCACCATCTGGTATAACACCACAACCACCATTTCCAATTTATACAAATCCAACAACTGGTGCTGTAACTGGTGAAGGTTTCCAAACACCAACAAATCAAATTACACAACGACCGGGATTCTCTACCGAACAACCATTTACCGGTTATCCAACAATAGGTCCTGATTATACATCGGAATCGCAACCTAATCCAACACAACCACCTTCAACAGGATATCCCGATCAAAGGCCTGGTTTCTCTACACAACCGCCACCAGCATATTCGACTGGTTATCCCGATCAAAAGCCGGGCTTCCCTACACAACCGCCACCAGGATATTCGACCGGTTATCCCGATCAAAAGCCGGGTTTTCCTACACAACCGCCACCAGGATATTCGACCGGTTATCCCGATCAAAAGCCGGGTTTTCCTACACAACCACCACCAGGATATTCGACCGGTTATCCCGATCAATCACCACCAGGTTATAGTACTGAAATACCGACACGCATACCAGACATATCGGGTACGACAACTCCACCGCCATTAACTTCACGACCTGAATTGAGCACTTCACCACCTGGTACAAATCCGCCACCGGAATCAACAACACTTTCCGGGGAAGTTCCAACAACCAAAATTGATGATGACAATAATGTAATACCGGAAGTAACAGATGATGGTACACAACCTGGATTGAATACATTACCAACGCCTACTGATGAAGATTTAAAACATCCACCACATATTCATGCAATTGATGTTGAATGTGCTAAAGATAAAATGACAATTGATATCGAATTTAATCGTGAATTCAATGGAGTTATCTATTCTAAAGGTTATTACAATACGCCCGAATGTCGATATGTTAATCCGAATTCCGAACAAACTAAATACAAATTTACGGTGAATTTGAATTCTTGTGGTACAGAATTCGTGAATGCTTTCGATACACAAGGACAATCGTATTTGGAAAATATTTTGGTGTTACAAAATGAGCCTGGCATCCAGGAAGTTTGGGATACAATCCGGGCTGTTCGCTGTTTGTGGGAGGGTAATTTGAAAGAGTCCTTAAGTGTCGCCCTTAGTGTTGGTATGTTGAATCAAGAATTGGTAACGTTCAGTGGTGATACGGCCGTAGCTAAATTAGATATACAGATGGGTCGTGGACCGTTTGCGCCATCAGCTAATGGTTTAGTTAAAATTGGCGAGCCAATGACTTTGGTTGTATCGGTTAGTGGTGATCCTGGTTTCGATGTACAAGTCAAAGATTGTCGAGCTGTTGATGCCAGCGGTGATAATGTTGTTGCTTTGAGTGATGAGAACGGTTGTATATTGAAACCGAAATTGTTTGGTGCCTTCCAAAAAACACGCAATACCGGCAATACTGGTGCCTCGATTATTGCCTATGCCTTTTTCAATGCTTTCAAATTTCCCGATATCATGGATTTAACAATTGAATGTAATATTGAATTATGTAAAACCGATTGTGATGTTTGTACGGAAACAAATCAACCATTGGAACCGGGACGTCGACGGCGCCGGAAACGTTATTCAAATAATTATAATCAAACATTATTAGGTGATGGTGTTACAATGGGTAAACGTTTACGTGTTGTTCTAGCTGAAGATCTAACACCTGGTAGTGAAATTGTCGATTTACAAACAAATGAAAACATATGTATGACGACAACTAGTTTTATTTTAATTACAGCAATTATTTTAAGTCTTCTAACAGTCAGTTGTCTATTTTCAACTTTTATGTGGATCAAAATGAAACAAATGATCAACAGTAAAAAATAATTATTGTAATTAATTTTAATTTTGATATATTACTTAAAATATTTATGTAAATAAATAATTATTTTTATGACGAATGCCTTTCACTATTGCGCTAAATTGGTGGAGGCGCCGAGATAGGAACTTTCACCAAATTACTAAATACGTACAATTATTGTTGATGTATAGAAAAATTCAATGTTTAGTGAAAGTTAATTAAAGGTCATCAAGGTCTTAAAAAAGCGAACTTTCATCAAATACTATCTTTGGGATTTCCTGTTGGAAAATAATAATAATAATAATCGACAATTGTTGGAATGATTTATCATCAATTTAATATTCAATATAATAATTATTATTAAAATATCAACAATGTTGTACACGACTCAAAGCTACATAACTTTTTTTATTTGTTATATCGTGGTAACCAATTGGACCGGCTTCACAATCGGCACAAGCTAAATATTTATTATTACCAATTGTATGCGAAAAACCGACATTTTGAAATATAAACATATCATTAACTGACCAAAATAATGATACAATCTCAGTATCGGGATTATTTCGATTATCTTTATGTTGCTTAATTAACGGTAATTCAAACTACAAATTATTATAATTATTACACTAATTAAAAACAGAAAGAAAAAAAAAACAGTTGAATTCTAACCTCAAAACTTGTAAAAGTTGCTGATGATGGTGTTAATATAACGGAATTACAAAATTTACATTTAACATTACGTGAATTACGACCATCACTTATCTCATTTTCATAATTCTCACTACAATTCGGCATTTTATTCGAGGATTTTCCCAAAATTTTAATTAAAACAACATAACCTAAAAACTATCAATGCCACGAAATGAGCGCCATCTATTCAACCACAAATTGAACTATAAATAGCGCAAAATTTAAAATAAAGCACTTCTTTCATAATAATGATGATAGAAATTAATCATTTATTTGGCATGTTTTGCCGAATAATATTTGACTCCTTCAACAGTCGATGTACGAGCATACTTGGCTAATAATGCATTAATATCCTGTTTGTCAGTCGCTAATCTCCTGAAATAATTGAAATAAAGTTATTGCTAGATCTGTGAAGATAATTATCAATCTTACTGGATATAAGGCCCAATTTCCGGTGCAGTCCATTTCTCTTTAACTGTAAACAGTTGATTGAAACGTTCATCAATATCTTCAGATAGTTTATCTTCAGGAAAGTATGAGATGATATTAGGTGTTGATTTACGATCAATGATTGCAATACCATATAGTAATTCTTCATTAGTTACCATACCATCAGGTATCGATTCTTGCCAAGCTTGTAGAAAATCACCTAAATTGAATTTACCGGAACCGTATAGAAGGACTTGAGCGAAAAATTTACAAATTTCATTTTCTTTATATTTATATAATTGTGTATTATCAATAATTTTTGTTGGTTCTGTATAATTTTCAAATAGACTCATTAATATCTCTTCCGGTACAATGTCCTGTAATGATTCTATTGTGATTTCCAAACATATCTGATCCAACTCCCACGAATTCTCATCGATTAATTTCAACATATAAGATAATACTCGGAAATGGTATTGTAATTCTAATAAACGTATTTTACCATTTAGTGTAATTATATTTGTTTTGTTCAATATTGTTTCTAATTCACATTTTGACGCTTGTATCGTATTGTTTAAATCATCAAAACTATATAAATCTGCATCGTTTACTTCAAATTCATATTCGGGTCCTTTATAAATTGATTTCTCGAGAATATCGTATAATTTCTTCAAATACGGCTTTCCCGGTGTTAGTTCTAAATATGTATAGAAAATACCACAAATTTTCGTTACACTACAAGATCGTTCTGTAGTATTTTCGATATCATTCGAAAATTTCATATTATTCATTAATAATAGACTGTTGGAAGTTTCAGCTTCAGTTACATTATAGGTATGCGAATTTGAACAAATCACAACATTTTCATCTTCATCACCTTTTATATATAAAACTTGATCTCGTTCGAAATCTTTCAAGATATTCTCATCTAATTGTAGAAATCTAAAATTGTTATCATGGACATGTTCATCGTTGAAATAAACAATTTGAGTTGTTGGTAAAAGGTCGTTTTCATCTAATTTTGCCAATTCCAATGCTTTTTTGATATCATCAAAAGTACGCCTGCGAAAAAAGCAACGTGTTAGACCGTTTTTGTGTGAAATTATTGAAGATTTTCTTACATTTTCCGACAAAAATAATTATTTGGCGCCAACTAATATTAATGTTAGGTTAGGTTATGCATTGTTTATTGTTCACCCAATGGAGTGATTCTACATTGGCGCTAAATTTAAAATAATGTCACACTCACATTTATTGAATCTCTAAATATAATCTAAATAGCAAATCTGGAGTAACTACCAACAAATTGTTCGCAATTGAAAACGAGAGCACAATAGTTTTTCCATTACCAAAAGATTTTATATATGGATGAATTTTTTTTTTTTTAGGTTAAGTTATATTGGCACAAGATTTTATCCAATAATTATGAAACGAATAAGCAACAACAGAGACATTTATAAGTAAATATAATTATTATAAATATCTTACATTAAAATACATAACCTAGTTCCCTATCAGCTGCGAAGAACTGGTCTAAATACCTAACATTTATCATTTTCTTGCTTTCATTGATTTATTTATTTAAATACAATCATTCTTTTTCTTTGTAAATATTTCAGTTTTATTTTTTAATAAGAACTATCTTTAGGTAGCTTACATAAGTCTGATAAGAAAAAAACCAACAGATTTCTTGTAATGGTCTAGAAAGACAAGTATTCACATTTTCTTTTTTTTTTTGACAATAATATTGAGCGATGCAATTGTATATGAAGACGATTTTTACTCAATTTTTTTCCTCTTTACAATATCGTACAAATTCACTTAATCAAGAAGCGTGTATTGGCAAAAATAATAGCAAATAACTTGATTATAGCAAGGGCAAGACAAACGCTCAATCTGTCTCTCTAAACTTTACTTAAAAAAAAAAAAGAAAATAATAATACGGGACAAGACAAAATAAATAATTCAAAAAAAAGAAGATATATCTAAAAATAATAATAAATAAAACGTAATAATATATCAAAAATACAAATCGTTATTACACTCCAAAATTACTAAAAAGTAAGAAAAATAAAAAAGAACAGATAGAAAATCATCACATAAATTCCAATAGAAATTAAGTCGAATATACGGAGAAAATACTTATATCAAAAAAGTTTTAAAATATAAATTATTAAAAATTATTTAGTAGAAAAACAGTACAATTATTTTGGATAACAGTAGAAAGCTCAAGTATACATTTTTATTATTAAATTTTAATGTCAATTTATTATATCACACACTTGAAAATACCTGTATTTATTAATACTATTGATCAATCGAATCAATCAATCGATCAATAATAATAATAATAATTATTGTAATATTTAATAATTCTTATTTAACGTGGCTTTAGTTGTTTTTTTTTTCCTTTTAAATTTTCAATTAAATCAATTTCCATTGTCCACTAAATACCACTGAATCAATTAATCAATTAATAAATATTATCATTCTTTCAATTAAATAATGTTTATCTTTATAAGCAAAAAAAAAATTGTTTAAACACTGTTTTCCGGGGGTCGCATTCTTCGATGATGATGATGATGATGATGATAATGACGCCGGTAATCATTTGTTGTTTCTAATAGTAATTCTCAACTATTCGATAAACATAATTCATTCCAACGGGTTTCGAAAAATTGCCGCATACAATGACCAGCTTTACCTACAGGACTATCATCTTCATTGAATACTTCACAATTATTGAAAATTTGACGTACATCACAGACAAATTCCTCACGTGATTTATAACTATTTTCAAATAAAGAAATCAATAGAATCAATTAATTTATTATTGAAAAATTAAAAAAAAAACTTTAATTAGTTTATTCATTATAAAAAAAAATTACCTGACATCGTAGAGTTTCTTTTTTATGGTTGATAAATCCATGGGTATTTTAATAATTTTTTTATACGTTGGAAATTGTTTTGTATTAACTGGTAATAAAAATGGCCATGCATCATCATGACATTCTAAATCTTCTAAAATCACTTTACATGGTGCTAATTCTTTTAATAATTTCTTAGATATACGTTGTTCTTTTTTATTACTTTGTTGTTGTGTTGTTGTCATTGTTGTTGCCGTTGTTGTTGTAGTTATCGATGATGACGATGATGACGACGACGACGACGACGATGATGATGATGAAGATGACGGTGTTGTTGTTGTTGTTATTATTGTTGTTGTTGTTGTTGTTGTTATGGACGGAGAACCAGCATTTACCATACTAGATGAATTTGATACATCGCTTTGATTACAATTCGTTGTCATTTGATCTTCATTTGTTGTTACTGAACTATGCGATGGTGCAGGACTATAAAATATTAAGAGAGAAGACAACTATGGTTTGGATTTGTCTCTAGAAGATCAACCAATTATATTTTTGTTGTTAATGAATTATCAAGGCACTTTGTGTATATATATATATATTTTTTTTTTTTTCAATAAAATTAAATGTATGTGTAGTTTTGTATAAAAACCGAGGTATTTAGACGAAATTATTATTTACCTCGATGGTGGATGATCTGATAATAATTCACTGTTGTCTTTATTTGTTGTTGTAATTGTTGTTTTTTGATGATTTTTCCTTACAGTTTTCTTTTGTGGTTTCTTCGATATACAACGTGTACAATACCATTTACCACGTGGTACTTTATGTAATATTGGATGGATACAATCTGTATGGTAAGCACGTGGACATAATTCGCATAATATTAATTTCGTTCCAGTTGTTGATGATTTTTTACCACAAACAATACAATTACGTTCACCAGTTGCTTTATTCATACATTCATAACAATACCTAAGATTTCAAACAAAAAACAACAACAAATTAATATAATAATTTCTAGAGAAACAATTGAATATTATTACCAATCACCATCTGGTATATTATCCATTTTCGGTTTAAAACAGTACGTATGGTAGCCTTTATCGCAACCATCGCAAAGTAATAATTTATCTTCATTATCACCACTATGGCAAAATTGACAATTCTAAAAAAAATCAAAAATCAAACAATAAATTCAATGTTTTATATTTAAATCAATCGATATAGTTTAATGATTATTTTTGATGAAAAAAAAAAAAAGAAAAGTTACTTGAACACACAGCCACTAAGACAGATTCAATTTTATTTGTTAGCTGTGATGTTTGTGGATGGAAGAAAATTACGATATGTGGTGAATAATTATATAAGACAACCAAAAATTATTTGTTAGATAAAAAACAAAAGGTGCTAACATTCAATGCCCACATTATTAGTCAAATTGCAGCAACATGCTTTATTTTAGCAAAAATTAAAATCATGCATTTATGTGAAAAACACGAGCTCACATCAAATTTTGTACACAATTGCGGCTTTATCCGTACAAATGAAAAGGAAATTGAATATTTATACAGATTTTTCCAGTATTTTCAGAAAAGTCTCAAATATTAGATTTCCGTAAACGTTACCAATTAAATTTTTGAGAATATTAAATAAATAATTTTCCTAACATAACACACAACACAACAATAATTGTTTCATTTAATTTGTGAACAATCTCAAATGCAATGACAATATCGACGTATTTAGAAAATCTAATAATTAGTGATAAAATAAAGCCACAATTGATTAAATTCGACCACATATTGTAAGATTAAGAAGAAAAAAAAAAAGTGTTAGTTTTGTTTGTTGTTGGTGTAATTATTTTATAGATAGAACTAAAGAAGAAGCACAAGCACCCACACTGAGCTTGCTGTTATATTTGCGGGCTCTCATTTTATTAAAAACATGTGAGAGGCTCACAGCTTTCATTATACTCTTGTCCCAAGCGATGGATGCTTCCAATGAATATAAACACATAGCCAATTGTGCTGATGTTTGTGCACGATTAACAGCTTCCCTCCATACAGTTAAACCTTTTGGTATTTCATTTGGATCCGGTATTGTTTGATTTAAATTTGTTACACCAGTTTCTTGGGCTATTGCTACTAAATTCGGATCACCAGTACTGGAAAGATTAATACAGGATGGCCTTTTGTTTTCGTTTTTCAACAAAACAAACAAACAAACAAAAATGAGAAAATAATTAGGAATTAAATTAATTGATTTGATGATAAGAGTAAATTTAGAAATTCAACTCACTTAACACCCAATGGTGGTTTCAAGTAACGCCTTTCAATATTCACTTCTAATGATGATAAACGTTCACGTGCTATTGGAACAACTTGATTTGGAGCCAATTCAGGACCATCCCGATTCGGTATTTTCCAACCTTTAATTTGCATACTAGCACTGGCGACTTTATCTTCTAAAGCTTCAACCTATACAACAACAATTAATTAATAATAATCGATATTATTTCGAATAATAAATTGAATGAATCAAACCTGTTCTAATAAGAATAAATCGACGCGATGTGCAATTGTTGGACTCCATGCACCTGGTTCATCTGGATATGGAGCACCACCATCCATAAATCGAATATTATCACAATCATCTTGTAATGTTAATTCAATTAAATCTTTTTGTCCTTGTTCAATATACAATTTATTTTGATTTTCATACATTTGTTGCATTATATTAATAAAATTACGTTTTAATTCACGTTCACGTACACCACGTACATGTAAATTATCTAAAATATTTTGTAATTGATCAATATCGGTGATACGCCACCAACCGTAACGTTTATCAAACGGTACAGGCTTCCTTGGACATGGTTTTGGCATACCATGTTTTTTTATATGTTCTAATTGTATACTTTCATCAGCTGTCATTTGTAATGGCGCCGGACTATCACATAAATTATGATAATTTAAACTATTATTAGTATTATTATTACTACTATTATTAAGATTGTGATTATTATTATTATTATTGTTATTACTGTTTGGTGGTGGGAATATTGGTATTTTCAATTCTGTTAAATTATCACGGATACATGCACCAACACCACCTGTATCCCAACGATTACCAGCTGTTAAATAAACACCATCGCATGTACAATCTTTATTTAATATATTAAACCATTTGTGTTCGTTTACATCAATTTTTTCATCTTCTGTTTTAATTAATAGAATCGGTTCGGATTTGATTTCCGTTTTTAATTCACTTAAAATCTCATTTTTTAATTCTTCTTTAATTTCAGCTTTTACATCAGCTTTTAAATCATCTTCTGTTTTATTTTCACGTTCCATACATTGTCCTAATTTCTCAAATAAATTAAACCTTTTATTACCTATTGACTCATTTTTATCACTATCATTATTAACATCATCATCATCATCATCATCATCATCATCAGCTTTATTATAATTATTAATAATATGATTGCTTAAATTTTCCTGAGATTCTTCTAATTGATTGTTATTATTGTTGTTTTCTTTATTTAAATTTTTTTCTAAATTTTGTACTATATCATCAACGCTTTTACGTAATTCAGCTAGATTACGTTCGTTTTTATCTAAAATTTCACAATTCTCCTCTGATTTCTTATCAATTTCATCTATTGGTGTTGTTTCTAATCGATTCGGCGTTTTACGATGTTCATTATCATGATCATCAATTATAGTTTCCTTATTATCATTATCAACAATATTACAAATTTCTTTATCAATATTTTTATCATCAT
>JAZBGX010000240.1:21648-39773 GCA_037414775.1 Zonitis immaculata
AAACAAAAAACAAATGATAATCAGAATTTTTTTAAACAAAAAACAATAATTATTATTTAAAAAAAAAAAAAAAGATCACCCCACAATAAAACATTAAATTATACATATTATTGATCAGTTATGTACAATAATTGAAAGTTCTAGTTTATTTTTATTGGAGGGTGATATATACCTTGGTTAATTGGAACATGCAATTAAATCATTAATTTAATTCTAATTAATAATAATAATAATAATAATGATAAAATTCATGCAACATCTCTTTTTTTTTCTTAAATACATAATATAGGTGAAGGCATAGTAATAAAATGCAATAATTTTAAAAAATAAAGCAATAAAGTTTGTTATTTTACTTATTAAGAAATATTAAAAGGTTAGGGGCTTTTCTTTTTCTTTTCTTTTTTTTTTTTTGTGATAAATAAGAAAATCTAGGAAAATTATTACACGATCATTATTATCGAAGTGGGAGTATTTCTATTGATTTTTATAGAAATAATTTTAAAAATTACCAAATTTTGGTTTATAATAATAAATTAAAATCGCTACTCCCACAACGTTCTCTAATTAGGGGGCGGGGGGGTAAAAAAGCGCAGTTAGTGATTGAATTGAATTATTTTAAACATTTGAAAAAAATTAGATAAAGTGGACCTGGTCCTATTTATCAAAAATGTCTTGTTAATTTTTGTTTTATACAATAATAATAATAATAATAATATTAAAATATGTGTTTAGGTGGTGGAAAATTAAGAACATACCATTATATTATTTGTAATAAATAGATTATCATTATCAATAGGACTATGTCGTCCTAAATTCTCATTACTATAAGCATTTATAATATTATCACGATTCTTCCATATTGTTGCAACAGTTGAACTAGCCAAACCTAATTCTCTAGATACATCCGATTTCGTTTTTCCACCTTCAATTTCTGATATAATTTGTATTTTCTGTTCTAGTGTGAATGCAAGCCGTTTTCGACCCTAATCATTATACAATAATATTTTTTTATCTATCTCAGCTATTATAAAAATTAATTATAAACTAAAATACTATACCTTCACAATTGTATTCGTTTTTCAATCAAAAATCAAATAAACACAACAACAACAACAACAAAAAACAGTTACAAAACCAAAAAAAAATTAATATAAATAGAAATTAAAACACAAAATTGACGTTTACCTTTCACAAAACTGTAGTAATAATTGTTTTTTTTTTAGTTTTATAACAATTTCAAAATAATAATAACAATAATAAATCAAATCAATGTACAAAAAAAAAAAGTCAATACCTCTAATAATTGTTGTGAGCGTGCTTCACGATCACGACGCGCCGCCTCCTGACGTTCAGATCGTTCAATTTCTTTAGCTAAACGTGCAGTTTCACGATCTAAACGTGCAGCAGCTCTTGCAGCTTGTTGTTTACGTGCCATTTCAATACGTTGTTCTACTGGTATATTTGTCCTCATTGCCGTTTTTAATTCTTCAAGTCTAATTATTAATCAATCAATCATTATTTTAAAAAAAAAAACAAAACATTAATATATTAAAATATTATTAAACCTTCTAGTAACATCATCTTCGGATAAATAAATAAATTCACCAGCTTCAGGTATCATTTCCGGTGGTACCGGTTGTAAATAATCACCAACTATAACACGACAACTGAATGTGAAATTTTCTCTTGTTAATTCTGTTGTTTTCTGATATTCAAGATACTAAAAAATAATAGAAAAAAAATTAAATAAATAATCGACAAGTATAAATTAATTTATAAAAAAAAAATTACTTGTGTAATATCCGACATTTGTTTGAATTTATTCGATGAATCCGGAGCAACATAAGTAACATCACCTTTAATACCACCACTTTTCGTTAAGCCTCGAATTATCGTTTCCCGTTTCCATCCTAGAAAAAAAAAACACAACATTTATTTGCAAACCAACACCATCCAACAAACAAACAAACTTACCTCTTTCTAGAGGTATCCGTAATGCCCGTTCATCGTATTGTTTTTGTTTTTTATTAGCCATTTCAAGTTCCATTTCCGAATCTGTCTGATTTGAATCAGTTAAATTATCAGAATCAGTTGATGCATCAATTGTACTTGAATCACTCAAAGTACCGCGAAATTTCTCTTGTAAAAATTTATTTAATGCCTTCTCATCACCACCAGCTTCATTTATATATTGTTGTGCTGCTAATATATTTGATTTTAATAAATTCATTTGTTGATTTATTGTAACATTCGGATCTAACATTGGCATCGGCTTGATACCTAAACAAATTTAATTGAAAAATTAAAACAAAACAAAAAATAAACAAAACTAACCTAAAGCTCTACTTTGGGCTAATAACGACGCTACTGTATTCTTTTTCGGTTTACTAACACCACGTCCCAAATTTCTCGGCCGTCCTTCTTTATGATTCGTTACAACAGAAATTGTTGGTAATGTTGGTGTTGTTATTGTTGTTGTTATTGCTAAAGATGCAGTTGAACCGCCACTATCTGAATTTTCACTATTATTATTATTATTATTATTGTTATTACGGCTAGGTGGACGTGGTGAATCGGCCGTTGCAAATAATTGTGCCAATGATGCACTAGCTGGTGGTAATTGAGTACCAGGTGGTAAAACACGACGTGGTTTCGGACCTGGTTTACGACGAGCTAAAAAATTTATAAAATCTCAATTATATTAATAATAAATTATATGAAAATAATTACAGATTCGATCGACACCAATATTAGCTGACATATTCGATAATGAATTTAATGATGAACTAGCACCTGGGGTAGTTGTTGTTGTTGTTATTGATGATGATGTTGGTGATAATGATGATGATTTTAATGATAAATTTAAAGGAGCTTCACCATTTGATTCGTTATTTAAATTGAATGATAATGGACTACCATTTGTTGCTGGTAATTTAATTACTTCAACACGATCATTTGATGTTGTTGTTGTTATTATTGGTGGTGAATCACTAACATCTTGTTGATCCTAAAAATAAATAAATTAATTCATTAATAAATATTTAAAATAATTATTATTATATTTACATTTAATTTAGGTCGTTTACTAGCACGTTCCAATAACATTCCAGGATGTACACTAACCGATGGTGGATCTAAAGATATCGTTTTTTTACGTCCACGATTTGTTGTACCGGGTATTTTCGGACCAACTATAGATGATGTATATTTAATTATTTCAGTATCAGGAGGTAAACGTACACCACCAAGTATTGAATTTGGATCACTAAAAATTAAAAAAAAAAAATACATATATATATATATATATATATATATATTATATGATATAATAGAGTAATAAGAAGAATTAGTCATTATTGTTCCTAATCATACCTATTGCCTTCTAAAGCAGCACTGATAGATAACAAATGAAAATAAGAAAAAATATAATAATTAGAAATTTAATCTTATTGATTATATTGAGGTATAATTTTGTATGTTAATTGATTATTTTAAAATGATAAGATATAGATACTATTTTCTTTTATTATTATTATTATTACTATTATTATTTTGTGAATAATTCGACAAAATAAAAAACAACTTACCTAAGGATACTATTTGTTGTTAAATTCCCCCCTATATAATCATTAACTTCACTATTTTTATCGAAATTATTAGCTAAAGTTAATGGACTAGTAAAAATACTAGGCGTTGGTGATTGTGATTCGTTAACACTACTACTATTATTATTATTATTATTATTATTGTTACAAGTCACTGATATTGTTTTATTATCATTATCAATTGTTTGTTGTTTAATTAAATTTAAATCGTTCGTTTTTTGTGTTGATGTCGTCTTGTCAATATTATTATTATTATTATTATTATTATTATTATTAGGTAACTTCATGCCACTTTGTGCTGGTTGTATGATAAGTCCTTGATTATTACTTGTTGAATATTTCACAGATGACAACTTATTATTTGATAAAGACGAAGATGTTGTTGTTGTTGTCGTTGTAGTTGATTTGATTGATTGTTGTTCGATACGTCCATCGAATTTAGCTGGTGATGATGATGGCAATGATTTATCTTTATTTTTTGGCAGTGATGATGATGATGATGATGATGTCAATAAACTATTACTTTTATTTGTTTTCGATTTATTATTATGATGTGTCCCCCCTAATAATTGTTGTTGTTGTGTTAAACCCAATGATGCATATTGTAAATCAGTTGGATTTGTTAATGATGGAAAATTTAAACCTGACGCTTGTAAACGTGCAAGATAATCTTGAGCAGCAAGATGTGATGCCATCGACCACCAAGCAGCACCTACAATTTACAAAACAAAACAACAATTTAGTTATTATTTAAATAGAACTAAAAATGTGAGGTTAAAGCGGACAAAGCTTTAAATTAAACTACCCTCTCCCTGATTAAAGAAGCAATTATTAACATTTTTTTTTTACCAAATAAATCAAATAAATATTGATATTATATCGATTTAATTATAATTACCATTTTTTCAATTGTTAAATTATTAATTATCAATTAATTATAAATTGAAAACACTGTTAATTTGAACAAATTTAGGTAGATAGATAAATTATAGGCCCTTTATATAGTCTTTGTGCTGAGCCTGACACACACACACACACACACACACAATTCTGGAGGGAGAAAAGTAGATCAATAAATGAATTACATTTGCTGTAATACTTCAACCCCCAGATGAAACGGTCTATATATATATCTATACCGTTTATATACAAATATAACGAATATTTGACTATTAAATTAATACAAATTTATAAACAAATAAAGGAAAAATTGGCATTTTTACATAAAAATAAAAACAAATTAAAAACTAGAATAAACAAATAAATTATAGCCTGTTGATTTTTTTTTTTTGGTAAATAGTTAATAATATTTGTTTGCATTTTAATTGCAACAAGTTACCATTTATGTTTTGTTTGTTATCTAATTGTAAGTATAAAATTCTTACTAGCAGCAGGAAGGCCTAAGCTGGCGGCCTGACTAGCCGCCACCGACAATGTATTTGTATAGGCATTACTGTAAGCGGCTGCTGCTGCTGCCGCTGTCGTTGCTGTTGGATAACCAGGTGGTAATCCACGACCAGTCGTTGGTGGTAACATACCAAATGATAATGATGGATGTGATGGTAATCCAAATCCACTGGCTGCTGCAAATAAATTTGCTGCATTTGTTGTGGCATCACCACCTCTCGGCCAATATGCTATAAATAAATAAAACCCAACAAATAATTGAATAATTAATGAATTTTTTGTTTTTTGGAATTTAGCAATACCTCCGAAAAGATTGGCGGTATCGAGCAAACTGGCTGGATCTGGTGTAACTGTTGTTGGTGGTTGTGGATTTGAGACTTTACTGGAAGCTGAATTATTTTCGGCACCCTTACCATTGTCTTTATCCATGTCCACCTAACTGCACTTTTTTTTGTTTTGTTTTGAAGAAGTAGAAGAAAAATAAATTAAAACACAATTAATTACAAATATTTTTATGTCAAATTTGTTTGTTTGTTTATTTTGAAATTAATTAGAATTTTTTTTGTGCAACTATTTTTTTATTAAAATTTTCATAACCTACCTAATTATTATTATTTTGTATTTGTTTCCTTTGGAGACAACTACTACATTGATAAAATTCAGCCCATTTTATTTATTTATTTTTTTTTTTTGTACAATTACATTCTGAAATTATCAAAAAGAGAAAAATGATAGTGTAATTGTTCGATATTTCTATATTAATTTTATTATTCAACTAAGTAATCATTATTTTTTTTCCTTCAATTCGTATTATTAAAATATATTCCAAGAAATATAGCGTGTATTCTATTCACCTTCTACTATTTAATTACTAACTAACATTATTATTTTAATTTTTTTCTATGCGATTACAACAGTACATAGAAATTGAATTCGAAGAAAAATGAAAAATTTCCAATTTTGACCGATTTTAAAATAGAATATTCCAATACAAAATCATCGAAATGAACAAAAAGGAACGATTAGACGAACTTGACCTAGAGGAACATTAAACGACCATGAACCTCGACCTAGATTATCAACTCCCTCAATGATAATGTGGGAGGATATAAATATATGCATATGTCCCAATTATCTACTTTAATTAAAAAAAAAAAAACAAAAAATTCTATTAATTAATACAAAATAAATCTCACCTTTTTACAAATGAAGTCGTAACGTATCCATTTTGGAAGATCTAAAAATAACAAAAATATGTTTTTAATATAAAAATAAAAATGCATTCATGTGCTATGGCAAGAATTTGGCTATTAGTTTAATAAATAATTAAAACAAAATCTGGTAGAGGTGAATTATTTTTTTAGGACTAACCAACCGGTTCCAAACTGCATGACCACCAAAAACCACACCATGTCGTCTTTTTCTTTTTTTTAATTCCCAATATCTATTTGTTTCTTTATTATTATTATTAAAATTCTTGCATGCTACATCTGTCTTATTCAAAAAATTCTAATTTATTCCTTCAACAGTGATAAATTACCAACTATTTTATTAAAATAATAAATAGCCCTATACAGGATAGTCCACCAGAGGGTTTCCTGGTCTTCTAGGATCTCTGGTTCTTTTGCACCCACTAGAGCCAGAGTTGTCAGACCAGGAAAGCCTCTAGTTGACCATCCTGTATATAGTTATGGTGTAATAATAGTAATTCTTCCATTATTTGAATCGAAGGGAAACGTTGAAATTTTGTGGAAATTCAATACCAAAAAGGGAATCTTTTTTTTTTTGTTTGTTTGTTTGTTAAAAGTTTACATAATCGATATTTTATAATCGACGTTTATAACAGCTGTTATATTGGAAAAAGTAGAACACCATTAACATTTAAGAGAATGAACATTATAGTTTTGATAATGAAATAAAATAATGCGATTTATATTTTCTTATTTTTTAGAATTTGAACAGTAATTCTCGTTAACCTTTATAGAAAAATAAAAAGTTTAATTTAAAATTTTGATTATAATCGTTACTACTACCAACTTATTTATGGGAAAATGGAAAAATACCAATTCTTTGGTCCTAGTGGAGGCAATAAAAAACGCTCTTAAGAGTTCCAAATGTGATATTTATTAGAGAGTATTTGTGGAAAATTTATATTATTCCAATTTTCCATAATTATGTATTTGATACAACTTTATAAGATTTTCCACATTTCCCGAAAACTTAGAGAAACCGTTTTAATGTCAAAATATTCTCTAGATACCACACTTTAGATAATCGAGTGCGATTTCTTCTCCTCCACTAGAACCACAGCAGAGTTACAGACCAAAAAAAAAACCTGAAGCGGTCCATCCTGTATATATATAATAGACAAATGAAGATTTATCTACATCAATTTGTAACTATTTAGAATAGAGTTTTGTATTTAATTAAAATTCAAAATCAACACTTTCTTGTGCCATTTCCCAATAATCTAAAATATAACAATTTGTTTCAATTTCATTGAAGAAAACTATTTTTTATCAATAATATAAAATTTTTCAAATTCCACATAAATATTTATTTTCCACTATTACTCATATGAATCATTCAATATATAAATACATTAGCGAATAAAATAAAGAAACTCCCTAGTTATTTTTTTTGTCATTCTATCATATCAACGAGGGGCGAAATTCAAAAAGCTTGCATAATGAAGGGTGATAGGGTAGGTAGTAACATCAGAAGAAAAAAAAAACAGTAATCCAGTTGCTAGGGCAAACACAATATATTCCACTTCCGTTATTTGTAATAATATAATTAAACTTTTAGCTTCGTTTTTTTTNAAAAAAAAAAAAAGAAATTGATTTATTTCTCAATAATAACTGACCTGTTGGTTGGATGTGTAATCATTGCGACAATTTCAATAGGGACACACCTGAAAAAATTTCATAGAACATTAACAATTAGTAAATTATAGAATAAATCAAATTTAATATTATTATCAACATAAATTTATGTATGTGTATTGATATTTATTTTGTTGTTTAAAGAATGTTAAGTTATTTAGTTCAATAACCTGGTCCCCATCGTTGTTGTATCGACAAACACCAAACAACTTCGTTAAAGACAGACATCATTACTAAAAACACACACACACAACAACGAATAAATTGGGGGATAGAGAGAGAGAGAGAGAGAGAGATGGCATTAAATTGAAACAACATATTTTACATACAATGATGAAATCAAATATTTTAGGTAGAAATTACAATTTCGAGTAATAACCAAATAAATCGATAAACAATAATATAAATTAACAAAATTAAATTTGACGACTTGACTTTATAATGCAACAACAACAACAACAACAACAAAAATAAACAACAATTCGGTCAAGTTGAACTTCCATAATATTATAATAAGGAAAACTAGTTCAATTTTTGACCCAATTTTTTTTTTTACTGTAAATAAGTATATTATAATTTTTCTAGAGAAATTTAGAAAATTGCCGAATTTATTCATCAAAAATTCCCATCAATTTTATTAAAATTGATTGATTCGAGACAATTTACCGAATCTTACGTAATATTCGTGGTTATTATTATTATTATTTAGAAATTGTCTAAAATTAACTAGAAAGAACATAAAATATATAGAAAAGATTTTGTTGAACGAATCTTGAACTATTTTCACATTGTAGAAAATATTTTAAACGATGCAAGCATGAAATTGTATTGATCCATAAGACTGTATAACATATCTAGTATAGAGGATTTCTCTCAATTTTCGATTTGTCCATGTTGAAAATATTGTACATAGTATATATAGTTGTAGTCTTTTATTCATTTATCATAACTGCCGCATTGGGCGTCGTTTTATTACACAAAAAAAAGACGCCCGTCGTTCTCTACAACAACAACAACAACAACTTAAATTCCAACAACTCAATTTTGAATTTATAATAAAACTGTATGTATATAATAAATAATAACATATAGAGATAGAGAGGAACTGGTAAAATAAATATACAACAAGTTCAAATTTAAATACATACAGTCCCTCACCTTATTCAATAGTTACAACCGTTATAAACAACGAAATTCTACCATTTTAGATACTATATAGATATATTAAACTTCACCATTTCCTATCTTATTGATTTTCCATCTATATACCCTATCCAACAACAAAAACGCTCCTCTTTCTCTCTCAACGACAACGACATCATCATCGTTTTAATCGGGCTTTTAATGGCAACGACAAACAATCAAGTTTCATATACGGGACAACAGAAATTTTGATAGGGCGATATTATATAGTCGGGTTATAATATAGATGGTGTATTGGTTAGACTAGAGGGTGAAAAAATAAATATCAAACAAACAATTTTAAATTAATCATAGCATTATGGTTAAAATTAACAAAACTTTCTTTATTTATATCGAAAGTGAATCGATTCGAACAATTTGTCCCTCTATTATCTATAAATATACATAATTATATAGATTATTAATAATAATAATAATAACTACATATTAATAGAGACAAAACATTGAAACTATGAATTTTTCATTGCAATTAACTAATGAATTCAAACAACAACAACTAAAAGAAATGTTAAACTTTATAAAAGATCTTTTACTGTCATAAATGGAAAGAGGTATACGACCTCTCTTGACTTAGTTTTCTATTGTTCCAACAACAAACATTACAACTATCAATTGTTCAAGTTTTTCTACATTATTAACTTCCTGTTAAATACCAACTCTATAATATAAATAATAAAATATTCTAATCGAAAAATTGAAGAAAATACATAATAATAACAAAAGTATACATATTGTAGGATCCATATGCGAACATGACAGAGGCTATTAGCCTATCCTTTTACATAAGTGCAAGCGAGATGGGTGATATTAATGAGGGTCTATTTCACTACCACAAATTCATAGCTATATTTGGTATTTCTCTCTATAACTTTAAGAGACATCGATTTTATTACTAATCAAACAAAGAACATTGTTAATTCCACAGACTAAGAATAAGAAAAACTAGATTTCCAAATGCTTAATGTTCCAGTCACTTTTATCCATCCTGTATATAATTATTTAAAATATTTTTTCTTCTTCTCTAACAATAAATAATAATGAGAAAGAATAAGAGACCATCGATTTGGCTCCACACCCAAAACAACTACTATAACAACAACAACAACAACAACAACGCAAGCTTTTAACAACAAACAGCTGCTGTGTTTATTATTCGATATTTTCGATGGTGGATCCGAAATAAAGGTTTCCAAACTGAAACGAATCCGCGTCTGTCGTCTTCGTTATTATCGTTGCTTTATATTCAAATAAAAATAAAATAATCAAACGACTATTTGCATTCTAATGAATCATTTTCTATTAACGTTAACATAGATTGCTACGTTGACGCTATTATTATTATTATTGTTGTTCTTTCTAGTTGTTGTCTTCATAAATGACTTGTTGATATATTCAATAGAAACCTATGACATCATTTCGTTAACATTTATGATTTATTTATTATTATTATTAATATTAATTCTCAATATTTTATTAGAATCGTGCATATACGAAAATATAAATCTATTATTGTTAATAAGAATAATAATAATGCAAAATTTCGAACCAGGGTCAAGATCCTTTTTTCTTTTATTTTAATTTTTTTGGCAATCTTTCTCTTTTCAATATTGTTAATAAACTATTATTAAAATATTTAGAATCTATACAGGAAGGTCCACCAGAGGCTTTCCTGGTTTTGTAGAAATTCTGCTTCTAGTGGAGAGAAAAAAAATGCACTCGACGATCCAAAGTTTGGGGAATCGTTTTAACATCAAAATGTTCTCAAAATATCACACTTTAGATCTCATCAAGTCCGGTTCTTTTTTTTTTGCACCCATTAGAGCCAAAATTGCAAAACTAGGAAAATTCTCTGATGGTCCAGCCTGTATATCTAAGTTCCATTAACTATATAATTAAAAGCTTTTTTTGAGTGCAAATACTTAATATACTTAATTAAAAAAAAAAAAAAAAAAAAACAAATCAAAACAAAAAAAAAAACCTATATCCTTGAAATTCATTATAATTCAATTATTTATTCTAATTTTACAATTCTTTTGTTAAATTATTATTCCGAACAACATAAATAAAGTCGATTTTATCAATAATATTTGCATTGATTCAAATACAGATAATATAATTATAATACTTGTATTAATAATTTTTTTTTAAAAAAAAAACCTGATAATTTAATTAAAATACCATATAAGGTCGTAAAAATATAATTTATATCAAGAAAGGTTAATTTAATAGTTATATGATTGTAATAAATTAGGCTTTTACCTTTTTTAAAAATACGGTTGACTCTGTATTTAGATCATTTTTATTAGTATTTTTATATATTATTTGAAAATTCTAGAAATGAAACAACAACGTTCTTTTGTGACGAAAACTTTAAGAAAGTATAACACGACTGTAATTTACCTTAATTTTTTTTTTTTCAGTTCATACTTTCAATTATATATGATGGAATTATTAAAACAGTACATTATTAAAGATTGTTAACAAAACAAGAATTCCAATACAACACACAAAGAAAGTCCATTAATCTTCCAAAAAAAAAAAACAAAAAACTAAAATACCAATTAAAAGAACATCCATCCAATAATACAATTAACGAATCAGATACCCAATTGAAATTCAAACATTTTCTCTTTCACAATTCTTATTTCAATTATCAACTATAACAATAAGTGCTAGAATCAAATTAATTATTCTATTGATTTAAAAAAAAAAAAAATACGTTACATACAGGCTGTCCGGAAACTATGTGCAAAAACTTTACGGGATGATTCTACACTCGAAAATAATGAGACAAGTCTATGTAACACTTTTTCAACAACTCAATATTAATCGAGATATAGAGAACCTCAAACTTTTGTTTTTCCAAATAGAATTCACCAATAACTTATTTGGTATAAATGCAATTGTCCTCAAATTTGGCAGTTCTTATTGAAGATCATAAAAAATTGTGTCAGAATAAAGGTCAACAATCAACCATTTTCGAGCAAAGTTTAGCAATACAACATAAACAAAGTGTGTCTTGGAAGCGATGCTCCATAGAAACAAAATATTTTCTCAAAATAGTCAAATACAAAAAAAAAAAAAAAAACATTTGTTCTTCATATAGTTTCCAAGGCATGCTTTGTTTCTGTTTAATTAAACAAAATTTAACAATTATAGTGCTAAACTTTAAATGGACTTTACTCGAAAATGCTGGATTCCATCGACTTCAAACAAAAGTACCTTACTGACATATTTTTCTATGGTCTTCAATTGAAATTGAATAGAGATTGCAAAAGTCCAATGATAAAAAAATTCTAAACAACTATGTAGATGTACCCTTCTGGACTATCCATTTTTTACTTAAAAATGTTTGCACGTATTTTCCGGACAGCCTGTATATTGTGAAATTATAGAATGGTTTCGAAAATTATCTAAATAGTTCAATAATTTTCTTAAACATATCTACACCATAAATATACATACGCATTAATATTATTATTATTATTATTATTATTAAATTCATACGAAAATTTACGCTTTTGTGGATATGAATTTGATTAAAATTTAATGGAGAATTTGAAAGAAATAAAAATGAATCAACGAACAAAAAAAAAAACAAAACAAATGTTCGTATTAAAATACCAGAAATATTCCAACTGAGGTTCCAACCTATCCTAACGGAAATAAAAGAATGAATGGACATAGTTGAAAATTCTAACAACAATATATTGAAATTTCGCAATTATTGGTAGATCGATTCCGCCTCTTATCGACTATTACAAAATTAAATATATAGTTTTATTTCAAACTACCCTCCGCATCCTTCAACCCTTTAAAATTATAAATTAATAGTTAAATCTGAACAACTCAAGTTTTTGTTTCAATTTTATTTATAATAATAAAGATGTAAAGTGAGAGGGGACAGAGAAAGATAGAGAAATGACTAGAGGGGTAGTGGATGATTAATTTTGTGTATGAGCACAAAACAGTTAGGACTTACCGGAGGCGGTAATAATAAGAGATGAGACGATAGCTGTTGGGTTGTATAGTGGTGGCGGTGGTGGCAGTCATTCAGTCACCAATACATTTATATAGAAAATAAGAGAGAAAGAGCTATAGATTATAGAGATAGTTCTATTCATTTGTTTGTATCGATTTCTTTATTTGCCGAACATGTTTAAATTTATCATACCTTCCCCATTATTGCTGTTACCCTAATAGATAACCGAATAAATACGTTTTTTTTTCTTCTTCTAATTTAAATCTATCATCTTCAATTATTATAATAATAATAATCACATATTTTGTATTAATCAGCGACATTACACTGAAACAGTTCCAACTGTATGAATCATCAATATAAACGATTACCGTCAATTCTCTCGCATAAATTATCAGCTAGCATAAAAAAATTTATGAAACACCCATCGAAGTTGCCTTTGATATTCATTTGACAGCTGTCAAAAGAATTATTTTCAACTGTTTCACATTAAAACTACTCAATTCATGATGAAATGATGATGATAATTGTCTGAATTTAGATACGACATGCGTTGTTATTATTATTATTATTATTATTATATATTTTCTTTGAACTCAATTTATTTATGCCCCTCCGATCCGATGTAGTAAGTATGTTTTTCTCTCTCGCCCCCTTATTCATATTATTACGACGAACTATAGCGCGATTTTCAACAATAAACGTCTTTAAATAAAAATTCTACATCTCTCTTTCTCTATTTCACGGTTTATTGTTGTTGTTGGTTTTTTTTTTCTTTTGAAAGCATCTTGTATTATTCACACATACAAAAATATTGAATCGATTTGAAAAGTGAACTGTTGTTATGTTGTATGTGTTGTTGTTGTTGTTGTTGGTCTCGGTCGACCAACGGAAACTCGTTTTTAGAAAGAAGAAGGTTTTGCGTTTCTTTCCATACGTGGTCGTTATTGTTGATCATTATTATACATTTTTTTTTTTTTAAACTAAATAGAAGCGAAATATAAAAATAATCACACATACAAGTAGAAAGTTGGAGTACAATTAAATTCTAATTTTTATATAGAAATAAATCAACAAATAATAAAAAAATTAACTGTATCTAGCAAACTGCATTCATTATTGAAGTGTGCAGCTGTTAGAAAAAAATCACATTATCCTAGACACATCTGTCAAAAATTTCATTTGTTTTTTTTTTATTTTTCACTGTCTATACTATCAATTGTTTTAAATATAATTACCTGATCTAATTGTAAATTTCTCATGATTATTATTATTATTATTGGATTAATCATTCAATTGGTTCTTTTTTCTCGATGTGTGGGTTTATTTATTCAAATTTACACGAAGGCACAAATTGTGTTGTTGGATGTATGATGTATGCACTTTTTTTTTTTGTTTTTCAAATATATTTTTGTATAATTTAACTTAATAGATAAATGATACTAAATTTAGAAACTTACAGTATTAAAACAACTGTGATCCGTTTGATTGTTATCCGGTTTATTGTTTTGTGAGTTCTCTAGTTGTATTATAAGTGGTGAAGGTGATCCAGGCGTCGTCGTTCAAGACAGGACAAATTACACTAACAAAAATTTATTAACAATAAATAACAATAAATGCACACAACAACAACACATTCACATTTTTTTGGTAATTTACTGTTTGCCAACAAAATAATAATAAATACACAATATTATAAACACATTTAAAACAATTGATTGTAACGAAAAATAGAGAGCGTTTGTCTTTTATGTTTTTCGTAAAAGTACACGTGCTGTATTTGGTATGTGTATACTAAATAGTAAAACGGTTGTTTTGTATAAAACACGCAGAGAGGCACTCCCGGTAAACACTTTCTTCCAATTTCTTTAATTAAACTTGTTCTAGTTTAATACCGGATTTTTATTTACGATTTCTATCTTTGTTCAATTTTTTTGGTTGATTATTTCACGTCTGTTTCGTTTGTTGTCGTCTTTGCTTTATCTACCGTTTTTTGTTTTGTTTTTTTTTATCAATTAGTATTGAATTGATAATAATTGTGCGATTTCGGGGGTGTTTTGCGGACAACAGAGCGCTTACCGTCACAAGATGGCCGGACCTAGGCTTGGTGTCAGTCCGATTGCTTGCCAACCTCCCCGCCTGTTGTGCACGGTACCCCCCGTAACAGTCTTTCATTCTCGCTTCTCTAACACACAAGTTATATATTTGGTTTTGTCTTTGTCACACACACACTAAACACATACGTGCAGCAGTTACATTGCCGCGGCGGCCGGATGCACACTGGAAAAATCAAAACGACCTCTCATCATAATCATATTGCCTTATACTATATGTACTATGTGCCGCTTGAACGTCATACGCAACTGTTTTGTTTCTATTTCATCTTTTTTGTTGTTCTTGTTATTGAATGTTTTGTTTTTATTGTTGTTACATTGTGTTTAGAAAAAGATGGAAATTACGACGCCGGCCGGCCGGCCGGTAAATTAAACGTCGCGACGTTCCATCAATTCACCTTAAATAAATATAAATAATTTATTGATCTATTTTCAATTAAGACCACAAAATTTGCAATTCGTTATCAATAAATTCCATAATAACAACAAATTACACAATCTTATCAATTCTTTTTGTTTATTTATTTATTATTTTTTTTTATTAAATATTGCAATTAATTATCAACCATTAAATTAATGAATTATTAATTATTACGAATAAATGATAAAAAAAAGTCAATTGAATTTCATTTGCTAAATTCGTTTGTTTTTTTTTTCGATAACGGCTTAAAGGGGAGGTAACGATATGTGTGGGGATAAATCGAGTTTTCCATGATCAATGATCACTAGAAATCTATTGCCCCATCTCACTCGGTTTTATTCTATAATAGGTATTATTGTCTCTATTACTTATCTTTATTCATTTTGTTAATATTTATCCCTACCACTAACTATTATGGCTAATCGGTGCCGAAATGGGAAATTTCTCCACTCATTTGTAATATAAATTAATAAATTCGAATAAATAAATAAAATAATAAAAAAAAAGAGACAACCATTATATTTATATGTCTGATGATAAGAAAGATAAGTTTTATGGTAGTAGTGGTGGGGGTGAGTTTTGTTTTATGGATATTAGATAGCTAGTAGTTGTTGTAATGGGAAGGGGTCGCGTGAGTACTTTAGTAGGGGGTGGATATTTTCTAGGTTTGTACACGCGTTCGAAATCAATTAAAAGTTTGTCGAATAGTAACATAGAACAGTTTGTTTTTATATATTTTGTTGTTGTCTAGATAGAATATAAGAATAATTATCAAGTATGACAAATTGTTTTAAAATTTTGAGCAGCGTAAAGCTGGCTCTATATGATGTTATAACTCCACCTTTCCCCCTCGTTCTCTATTTCTCTCTTTTACAATACAAACTATAAGGGTTGAGAGAACAAGAAGAAAACTTTGGGGCCGGTCTTGTTCAAACAATTGACGTTGTATATATATATATATATATATATCTTCTCGACAAATACTGTAAAACCGCTCACAACTTCTCTACATCTAAACTATTATTCGCGCGCGCGGATACTACTGCATTCTATATACATATACACAATTATTATGATGGTATAATGGTATAGAATAGAGAATATCACATAAAATGGTAGCATCCTAAGTCGATACTTGCTATTGCCGCCATCACACCGCCCCGAATTGTCGAAAATAGCCACCAACCATTAAACTAACACCACTTATAGAATCTATTCAATTGTTTCTACAATTCTTTATAAATAATTGATGGTAAAAAATTTTTGGCCGATTCTTTTATTATTGTTCTAATCAATTTTTTTGTTTGTGGCGTGTGGTGTGGGGCTCGGCTATTGAAAATCGGGCGGTGGCGATCTCTAGAATATCCTTATTCTAGACTAACAGCGAATATATAGACATATATTATCCACGGAACCGTACGGAAATTTGACGTAGATTACGAATAAACAGTCGCCAGATCAATATCTGTAACCAATCGTGAGTTATAACAAACCTAAAATATCAAGAGAAGAACGACTGATGTCCTTATATCTCTTATACTACGACTATATAGCGCAGTATGGCTCGAAATGAATTTATATAATAATAATTAGTACAATATGTATATAAATTGATCAATAAATGAATTGTTGTTTATCCAATACAACAATTCCATTGATACAGCAACAACAACAACAACCCTGTCTTCTATTGTATTTTATATAAGAATTTGGATTAAATCGAAGAGGAAACGAAATAGAGAATTGTAAAAAAAAGAAACATACTGTTGCATATCTAGAAATTCATTCCATTGTTCAAATCCGGTCATGAATCATTGAAACTTACATATAGAATATAATTTTTTATATACTGTAGTATCACTATACCTAATAATAGATATTTCGCTAATAGATTTGAATATTAATCAAACGGTTACTACTCACAAAAAAAAAAGAAGAAGAAAAACAACTAATTTATGTAAATATAGTCTGTTTCTATTAAATTAATCGATCGTTATTGCAAGCTAATAAAATATACACCTTGACTTGCAGTTAAATTTGTATAATTTGATAAGATAATAGCAATTTAATTATATATACAGTGTGTGTCAAACGTATGGAAACACCTCAATATCGTTTTTTTTTTCCAAGAAAACACTGGAACAGGTATTTGCCATCTTTTGGTAAACTTTAATTCTATGTAATTCGGAAAAACAACAGAAGGTACCATTTTTTTTTTTTTAATGACAACCCCTATTTTTTTTTATTCAATATAATGAAAGCGGGCATTTTTTCGAATACAGTACCATAGAAATTTTGATTTTTGATACATAAGTAAAGTTTCGAGAAAATTTTAAATATAGATATTTAGGTGTTTCCATACTTTTGACGCACACTGTATATAAATATTCAAGAACAAAAATCTTAATATTGAAATAGATTCCCAAAAAAAAAATTTTTTTAAAAAAATACTATTGTATATTTTTTTTTAACTCGTAACAGGACCATATTGCCTTCCAGCTTGTTATA
>JAZBGX010000241.1:1146-24554 GCA_037414775.1 Zonitis immaculata
AATTAATTATTGTATGTGGCAAGAATAATAAGCTCCCCAGTCCAAATCGTGTACTATTCCTAAATCTGATTTTTTTCTAATTAGCGAATAATTAATTGTAGGTTCTTTGGTATGAAAAAGCCCCCATTCTATGGTCAATGCTTTTTCAAATAATTAATTACATGTTAAATAAACGCCCATTGTTGCTAATGGTCTTGTCAACTTCGAACGTTCCTGTTGGGACTATTTAGTAAAATAATAATGCTTTTCATGTTCGACATGGTTAATCTTTGATACACTCTCCCACTCTATCATTGCAATTTTCATTATTATTGTCGTTATTGTTTAATTGAATCGTATATCATATAAATACAATGGAGCATAATTATATTTTTATTTGTTACTTTATTTAAACAATGAGTTTATTAATACTGTTTTCTTAGTTTGCTTTTTTTTTGTTGAAAAAGAAACGAAAACGTAATACGTAAATAAATAAAAAAGAGGTATAATGTTTTATATGAAATTTTTATACAAAGATGGTAAAAGTTGGAATTACTTGTACGCCTGGTTACCATCAAATTTAAATAATAAGAGGGATTTTAAAGTGATGGTTTGTATTAATTAAAGCTAGATTATTCTATTTTATAACTGGCAGAAGTAATATAATTTTTAGTACTAATAACAGTACAGCTTCTAATTTAGAATATCTAATCTAGCCACTATTTAAAAAATTCAATTATCTTCCTATATTTTATTGACATCAATTTAATTCTGTTTTGATACAATGACGATTTAAAATTGAATTATAGATTTGTTTTCGAACTATAAAATATCAAAATAAGGCTTTCATTTGTCATGAATTGGATCAAATAATGAATACATAGAATAAATATTTATTAGACAAATTCTAAGCAAAATTGCAAACTCTCTTATTTAAATTGTGACAATATACCTAACAAAAAACTCCTAAGATATGTAAATAAACTTTGAAAGATTAACGGGACAAAAAACAAATCCTGGTATAAATTATTCAATGGCAAAAGTTGAAATTAGATTGAAATATAAGTTGAATGGATAATTTTCGGAAAAGAAGCTTGAATTTTTGTTAAATAATAATCTGATATAGAGATACTTTTTGTTTTCAAATGAATACGGTTCTAATATTGATTTGAAGATTGGAATTCGAAGATCAAAAAGCAAAAATCGAAGATTCGACAAAAAGAATTATTGATAATAAATGGTAACTTGTAGTTGGAAATATTTTTGTAATATATCGAAACTCAATTCGTATTCAAAAACTTTTTACAAACGTCGGAAAATAATGGAAATTGTATTCAAAACAAAAAATATGAATGAAGTTTAAAGGCAAAAGTAAGTTCGGAACAATTAATTTGAAAACAAGCAAAATATTATGACAACATAGAGCAAAATATATTTTTAAAGAGGAAGTTTTAGTTGAAAATTCTTGAAAATCAAGTTTGATTTAAACTTGCAGGGGTATGGAAATCCTCCTCAATGATAATACCATCGTGTACACACTGTGCTTTGTAGACGACCAAATCGTACCTGTTCACTAAAAAAATTCCTACACCGCTTTTGGGCACTCCGTTAGACGGGCGGGATTCCAAAGTGCACCCAAACGTCCGGGCTTTTGTCATGCCTCATATGACATACGGTCTAGACACACACAACCTACTTTTTCGCACGTATTGGTTCCGTTGTCTCTCTTTATATAAGTGTGGGCGAGATAGAGATATCTGTGATCTCGCTCGCACTTATATAAAGAGAGACAACAGAACCAATACGTGCGTAAAAGTACGTTGTGTGTGTCCTGGCCGATATACAGCATAAGGCAGGACGGAAGGGTGAAGGCTGAACATTGATAAAGAAATAAGAATTAAAAAAGTTACTGTAGAAGCCAAATGACAAATCAGGAAAATAAGAATGATCGAATTAGAGATAAAAATGGGAAAGAAGTCGAAGGAACTAAATCATAGAAAAATTATCTGTCATATTTATTAGAATATTTGCGAATTGAATTGAAGAAAAATTTCCATAGAAGTTCGAAAATCATGAGGACTCTATTGTAGTGCAACATTTTTTTTTTGTTTGATAATATGATAATTTTATAAAAATTTCAACAATATACTCACCCCCTCGTACTTCACAAGTTAAAATCAATTCGGATCCTTCTTCCAGCGGTCCTACAACACCAGTAACATCACGCCCGGAATTATCATACAATAATAATTGATGTGGTGGTACTGGAAAATATTCAATTATAAATTAATTTAAAAATGTTTTATTTGTCAACATTGAACATATATGTGTTGTTTCTGGTCGTTTTGTTTGTCTATTCGTTCAATATCAATCATTCCCAATCTGAATATTGAAACAATTAAAACAATGGTTTTAAAGTACAACCCGATATGAACAAACATAGATTTGCTATTATTAATTGATTTATAACGTTTCTCTCTCTTGTTTATAGTGAGTATTGATTTATCACTCTTTTTGTCTTGAAACAAAAAAGATCAATTGTAAGAAAAGGATTTTTGAACAAATTATTAATGGAATCGCTTTTATCAACGGATTGAACAATTTGATTCATAACGTCAAACATTAGAAATGGATGTGGCCGTCATTTAGACATTACAATAATATATTTTAGAGAAAATCAGGCGTTATTTTTCAACATAAATATCACATCTTTTTTAAATCGAAGCTTTCCTTTTTTTTAAATAGTAATAAACCAAAATATTCATAATTGCAAGCTGATTTAATTATGTATTAATTTAATTAAATCAAATTGATTTTGTATGAAAGCTATTGCCAACAGGTAATAATAGATTTGGTTGCTTTCGTAATAATCCCAATTACAATATAACTGAAGCATTCAGCGGTTGGAGCGAATGGTTCTTGTTTGGCAGACAATTATTGAACCATCTCCGTTCACCAATAGCGAAACAATAAAAAAAACAAGAACAACGAATCTCAATATAAATTTGATGAATTTCATACAATAATTAAGCTCAAGATCGTTTAGAGATCTTTGGAAATTTTATCCATAAAGTTTAATGTTTTCTAGAAAATCAATTGGAACTGGAAGTTTTCCCAATTATATACAGTTGTCAAATAAATAAAACAAATAATTAACAAATGCTGGGGTGGATAATTAAAAATTCATTACAAATGTTGCACAGTATTTGATTGATTTTCGTATTTATTAATAACAACAATACTATGAAGTTAAATGAGATTTTCACAATTTCAATCAAACATTTTTATTAACAATAATAATAATGATAATAATAACAAAATTAACAATTTGTTATTTTATTGATGATGATTATTATTCATTTTATGGATTCTATAATGATTATATCAAAATTAATTTATTTCACAAATAATTATTTAGCATGTTGTGCCAAAAAGCGGCAACTAAAAAGAAGTGACTAGACGATCGACACTAGACAATTACAGAAAAATTAGCTTGTTGGAATTACTGCCAAAAATTATCGAAGACAAAATAGAGAATAAGGATGGAAGAAGAACAGCAGGGGTTTATGAAGAATAGACGCACGGTAGACGCTATTTTCATAATCAGACAGATAGTAGAAAAAGAAATAGAGTATAACAAACCAGCATATATGTGTTTGAAAGACTTTCAACAGAGTAAAAAGGAATGATATTTTGGATCTGTTGAGAAAGATGACGATAAATGATAAATTACATAATAGGACTAATAAAAAACATAAACGGGGATAACACAGCAAAAATCTTGATGAAGGACGGAGTAACGAATACGATAAACTTAAATGGAGGAGTACGCTAAGGAGACTCCAACATTATTCCACATGATCATGAATCAAATAATAAAAGAAGTCAAAAAGAAAGAAGATTATATGATGGGAAATTGCAAAGTGAGCTAATACAGCTAGAAGATGGTGAACTAGATGTTGCGTCCACGTCCATCCTATAGAGAGTCCGTTCAATAGAGGTTTTTCCTCATAGAATAGGTTTGGGGAATTAGAAAGTAGGTATACGGTTTCGAAAAATGTTCGTTAAGTGATGTTTTACTTTAATAATAATAATAATAATGATATTTTTTTATGTTGAATTGATTTCTCAGACAATTTTCCATTTCTCTGAGTTTCTGAAAGAATCAATTTGTGATATTCAAGAGATGTTCATAGATTTGCTATAAAAAAATTCCTTTTACTATTGAAAGTTGAAAAATTTAGACGAATTGCCAAAAATGACAGCTCTAGTGAATCTCATCTCAAATGACCAACGATGCTGATAATCGGCGGAATTTGTGACGCTGCATCTAAGGATCAACACACAGCTATGAGTTAAAATTAAATAATAACTTTTGCTTATCGTAATTTGCGAGTGAACCGATTATATTCAGTTTCGCCGCACTCTCTTCCACATAAGAAAAGCTTATAAGCATTTATAATAGAAAAGTTGTCACAGTCCAGTTTAGTAGATGGCGCATCATAAATTCAGCCAATGTAAGCAACGTGGATCATTTGAATCGATTAAAGTCGAGAATTATACTTGATTGATTCTACATTGATCGAAACATTAGCAAATTTTATATAATTTGACCTGAATTAATTGTTCGTCTTTAATTGGATTTTGCTTCCCTTAGTATATACCGCGACACTAAGCATTTTATTATTCCACAATTATTGTATAAAATGGCAAAGAGAGAAAATAAACGATCAACTACCCAAAAAGTAAATGTAGTTTAAATGTTTTGGAAGGAACAAAATGTCTCGCCTTAGCATCTGCTAGAAATTGTATAAAATGATTAAATTATAATTATATTTGAGTTGGACCATAATGGAATTCAACTTCAGCTTTAATGTGCTTTCAAAATTGTTGTTTTTTTTTTAAATGTTTTATTTTAGATCTACTGAATAAATGAAGTTGACGATGTGGTTCCATTAATGAAGAAACAACAAAAAAAAAAACTTTTCATCAAACCTTAATTTATTTTTTTCTGTTTTTTTTGTTGTTGTTGTGTTTTTTACTTTTGTGTATTGTCGAATTGTAATTAGTCGTTATTGTAATTACTTACCAATGACTGTTAGATTGATAGCAAAATTTCTTGTAGGTGTTGTACGGAAATCGACTCGACATCGATAAATACCCTCATCATCCAATTGAACACCATCCAATGTTAGAGCGGCCGGTTTTGAAACGGTCACAAAATATGCTCGCGGTCCAAATATTTTCGGATCTGACCAATGTAGAGCTTTAGTAAAAGCCCGACCACGGACGTCAAAACTGTTGACATAATAAAATAATAATGATAATAAACTCAATATTACTGTAAGTTTTAACAAAGTTCATTTTGCGAGACAAACATAAACCTCGACTGTGTCGTAAAATTTAATAGTGTCCTTAAAATGTTCATTAGGTAAAGTTCACCTCGGAATTGTTCTAATGAATCGTCTAATGTTGGATTTTATGATAATGATGAACGCTTAAATTCCCTATGTGGGTTAAACTTAATATAAAACTTACACAAACAATATATATAGAAAAAAAACAACAGTTTCTCTTTTGAATAATAATTTGATGTTGTGATGAACATGGCTGCAAAAGTGTTAGTACCACAATATAATAATAATATTTGGTGGAAATCTTCAGTGAATATGTGGGAGAGACACACAAGGGAGACATCATCTCTAGTGAATGTTCACTTCAATATATATTCACCTTACATCTCCTATATCTTGTTGCAGACATAGCACTAGATACCAGACATCTCACTACTCCGAATAAGTTCTACGTGCAAATATTCATTTTATGACCGAACTCGCCAATTCCTCAACAATATCTAGTGCAATTTACAACCAAATTGCACAATTATCTCAATATAATCGTAAATTATCAAAAATAGAAATTATAAATGTCATTTATATAACATATTTTATTATGTTTAGCGGAAATTTTAGGGTGGTATTCGTACAAGCGACCCAGGTGTTTCGCCAAACTCCACTAGCTGTAATTTGAATTAAACCACATGATAGATGGTAAAAACTTTAATTATCCCCAATTATGGTTAGTATGTTTTGTTTTTTTTTTTTTTGGTGTCTTGTAAAATCATTTGAAATAAAAGTTGGCCTTTTTGAAGTTGCATTAAAATAGAACGGCACCCTTAAATTAACATATCCGTAATCTAATCAAGATTAACCACCGTCAAAGTGTTTTTACACATGAAAAGCTCAAAATTAAAGATAATTTTAATTAGTTTTATTGTAATTGATGGAGAGTCGTACTTTTTTTTGTTATTAAAGAGAATGGAAAATCGAAAAAATACAGAGCCACAGCAATAATATAAGTTATCAATATTTGATTCGTTCCGTATTTTTTTGTTTAAACACAATCTATTTTGATGCAATGTGTCCTATATATTGCATTCAACTGCATCTATTTTCTATTTCTATTATAGTCACGGAATGAAATACGTTACTTTGTTGTTATCGTTGTTGTCTTTTAAATCGTATCGAACAAGTGAACCATCGTCTGATAAATCATGGAATTTCAATTCAACTTTATATTAAAATTGTTCATGTGGAATATTTCATAGAAATATTTGAAAAATTATCCGCCAAATTTCTTTATAAATAATAATCATAGATATAATTAAATTATCTGTAAAAATAGAGAAAATTTCTCATTGTATGAATGAAAATTAATTTGCTAAAGAATATTGGAATTTGGGAAATTGATTCAGGAATTTACATAAAAAGCACCACAGAAAAGATTGGAAAAAAAAACATTTTGCTATAAAAATTATAGTGGCAATGTTGAGAATTTCTAAAAACCAATAATTGGAAATTCCGAATGGAAAATTTATGAAAATCTAAAAAAAATCTCGACAATATAATAACTATAATTCCAAAAATGCTTCTTCCAGGCAGAAATAGTTTTACCTGTTAGAAATAAAAATTGAAAAATCTTAGCACAGAGAGTGAGAAAAATATGAAAGCTCATAATTTACCTGCAAAACCATAGAAGGATTTAAATCGCTTAAAACTATTTGCATAATAAAATGATATTCGTGATTTAACATTACGAAAGTGTCTATATGGAATAAATATATTCAAAATAACTATTTGCACTTGAGGTCACATTGGAAGGTGCTTAATGCACGAAAATCCACATGCAAATTTGCGAGGGTGCAGTATCCCTGACACCACTGTTGCATTATTGATTGTTAGAGACTGCCGTTTAGCAGCAAAATTCAAAATAAATACTTTTTGTAATAGTAAGTACCTATACTTAGCTATCTAAAATGTAAGTCTTATTCTTATTAATACATATTTAGATGAAACAACGTTTCTTCGTGGCTCAAATTTTTGTTTTTTTTTGTTTTTCTTACACAGATGGTCGGTCTACTAAAATTCATCAAAGGCTTTATTATCCTCCCACTTCTTGCATCAAAGTGAGTTGACGTTACTGATGCTACTGTACTGTAAGAAAATGAGATTGCTGATATGAGGAAATGCTCGAAATGAGGCAAATGGTATCATCAGAAATGTGTCAGTTTGTCAGTAGATGATGCTGGTAATCTTGAATTCTGTAAGGCGAGGCAATTACAATTTTTCGAAAATTTCAGATCGTATTGTTGTATTTGTCATTATTTATTTCAAATACCGTACAGCTCAATTATTAATTTATGTCAAAACCGTGGGCCTCGAAACCTACTGTAGTAAAATAAAGCCTGCTAACAGGGTTAAAAATATTCAATTTTATTTTTGTATACAGTTAAAGTTTCTTTTTATCACGAATCTTACTCACTTAAGTCTTATTACTAGCAGGTAAGTATCTTAGATAGAGGAATCAGAGCCTGAGATACCTCAATCGTATTGCATAATATTAAAATAGTTTGAACAAAATCCCAAGTTATACAAAAGATATGTAGGTTTGTGAAAACAAATAATTCCCAATTTTCCAGTTCTGTCCCATGAGAGAGGTAGAATGATATGAACTTTTTATTTTGATATTAATGGTTACAAAGCTCACAAACTAGAACTGATTCATCGTCATATCACCTTTCTGATTTTCATTCAACACAGACTGAAATTTTCTTGCAATTTGACCAATGGCAGTATTTTTGTTTGCTTTTTCATTTCTTCACATATCTCTTTGAAATCGATCGTTAGACGAAAAAACATTCAGGAACCCTTCTATGATAGCTTTCATGTTTTTGGTCAAGTGGGTTCGATGAATTCAACAAGTAACGCGAAATATTCGCATGACCGTCATACACATCGATGTGTTGATGCAATTCCTTGAAAATCGCAATCCTTTACTGTGCTATCTATTACTGTTCCGTTTCGATCTTCTGTTTTATCCCGAGCTCCTCTAATTAGGAAAAAACAATTTGAAAATGAATTTTTAACATGTGAGAATTGCCAAAGAAAACTGTACAATGTTTATAAGAAGTAATTAAAAACATATCAACAACTAATAGAGAAATTCAGAAAATCCTGGACGAAATTAATGAGTTAGACAAATGACATGAGCAATACAATAGATTAAAAAAAAAAACGACGACATTAAATTGGAAAATCGTAAAAAAATAATTGAGACTATAAAAAGTAGCATGAAGGCTCTAATCATTAAATCAATAATTTACTTATAGAAATATAAAATTTATATTGAATCGCATGTTGATATATTTTTTTTCAATAAAGAAAAAATTGAAAACTACTTAAGTAGAAAAGTATTTATTGAAAGATGTCAGACAAGTATTATTTTAATACTGGAACATTAACGATTTTCCATCTAGTTTTGTTTTTTTATTTCAGCTCGATTAATGCAGGTGGTTTTCGTGGAAATTCCCAACTATTTATTGTCTACTATAGCTCTATGAATTCCCATGTCTTCAACCACGGCCACATATATAATTTGTACATGTAAAATTCCTGTTTTCCATACCTATATATGGTCTATCTACCAACATGACTAGAGGTGTATATAAACGGATATCACAGCAATTTGTTTTCGGATTGTAAAGAATTTTTTAGTGAAATTGTTGGACAACTAAAGGGTTATTACAAAATCACATTCAATTTTCAAACTGGGAAGTTTTATTTGATAGGAATCGGGTCTTTTGTAAATTGGATGAATGGACTTGTCCAACTTTAATGCCGTTATTTATCCATAAATAACGAAATAGTTGTCATTGTTCAAATTTCTGTACTAGCTCGAGTCTTGTCAAAATTACCAAAACTCTATATCATTAGATTATTGATAAGAGAAAAATATAATTTGGATTCGGTTATTATTGATAAAGAAAACACACAAACTTAAACTGGGTCTTTTTTCTATTTAAGTGTAATTGTGTGTGAAAAGCAAAGTTTTCTTTGAAGACCGAACCAAACTTAATCCACCGTTTGCAAATGGAACATTTTAAAAGAGCGTGTTGGAAATTTCTTTCTTACGACAAAGTTATAATGAAGAAACTTACCGGCAAATCTATTTATAAACAATAAAATAAAAAACAGACAAGCAACTAGACAAAACAAAAAAATTAAAATCAAACTGTAAAAGAAAATAACGAATTTTATATTTTAGAAGTGGAAAACTTGTTTTATATTATGCATAGCAATTTTTCTATCAATAATTGGTAATGACTCCAGTTATGCTCTTTCGTTCAACTAGAAGGAACGTTAAAGTGGAAATTAAACAACACAATAACGAAACCTCACAACATATAGAGCCTATCTTTGTTGCATTCAAAACTTGTGCCTATTGAAGCAATAACGTTTTAGTATAAATAACCAGATGGTAAAGACTTAAGCTCCAAGTTCTATATATAAAGCTTCTGTTATTCATGTGCATGGCACATAGTTTAGTTTAAACGGTAAGGGGCCACACAGATTTATCCTATTTCATTGACATCTGATTTTGCAGCATTCCTGCTGCGATTATATTCTCTCATTCTATACCACATTATTATATATATATATATATATATGAATCTATCTCGCTCTAACATTTTGTGTTTTAGGATCCAACCAAGTCTAAACTCTATACATTTTCGTATTAATAAAGTCCTCTACTCTCTACTACATAAACGAGATCCGCCCGTACCGGATGGATACGCCTCTATACTGTCAAAAATCATGACAATTGCTGTGCCGTTGGGAGTTCAATTGTTAGAAATGTCTTGAGAAATTTTGAATAAAATTGTATTGAATTGAGGGAACATTAAGTCGTAAGTTAATCATTTCATCATTAGAATGCTGACTCATACTTTATATTATGTTCGTTTTTCTCATTTATTTCACAAGTCAAATAAGTCGAGCAAATCTTTTTTTTTTTTTGGTTGTATAAAAAATAATTAAATTGTTTAGGTATAAGAATTCGTGAATTGAATGGAAATTCGGATTTAGTTTGCTAGAATATTCTATTTTCTCGTCGTATAAGAAAAAAATATTCCAAGTTTTCGATTATTATTGTAAAGAGTAAAACTTTGAATAAAAAAAAATTAGAGAGACTGCTAGTGATTGTCATGATAGAGTAACCTTAATTAATTAATCCATAACGGAGAATATTTAATGTTTCGCTATTTGTATAATTAATTTTTTTTTAATGTTCATTTCCCATTACCACATTTCACAATTTCTCTGTAAATTTGATTCTGCAAGCTTATAATTTTGTGAATTCTGGCATCCAAACGAACCCTAATAATTCTGAACTATATGAAGTATAGGAATAGTATATTATGCAACGAGAGTAGAATGACAGCCATTAATTCACGAGTATGAAGGTTCTGAAACGAGCGTAGCGAATATAGGAATCATACGAGTAAATTACTCTTCTTAAGTGTTTACCAGTTAACACTTAATAATTGTAGGAGATTGTAGTTACAACCGAAACGTCGTGTAAAATAATATAGTTTTGTAAAATTATATTGACAAAATCTTAATAAACAGAATGCGAGTCCAGAATGAAGTTCATTCCCAAAGTACAACTTCCTCTTCCTCTTAACTTTAAATTATACATATATCGGGTGTACCACGGTATTGCCTCTCGCAGTTGGATGTGCCTTTCTTACGTAGTATCGTAACTTGGTTTAGCCCCTTGAAAAATTAACTGACAAATTTCAGTTGTCAACCAAGTAACGATACTACGTGAGAAAGGCACAGCCAACTGTGAAGTGTAATACCGTTGTACAACCCTTAGATACATGCATATATTTGTACATTTTTATTTAGATATCGTTTTAATAAATCTAACTTCTCTCTATTAAATTGTGTGACTGTTTCCATTTTCTGGCGATTTTTGTTTTCAATTCTGTTACTTTCTTCTGTTCCAATTCTAATTGTCTTTAACGGTAATTCTTTAGTTCTTTTAGAATTTCTCTGCCTGTTCTTAACTTTGGTTGATCGAAACAGGAGATTTTTTGTGTCGGAAGTGCTTCTATCAAGCGCTTCTCTGATCGAAACAGCATCTTCTGTGGGTAATGACGACACAGTTGTATCAAAATGAACCGTTTTGTCATTAGCAAACATTACGCTAAACCGATCATAATATTCCCACGTTATTGTAGCACAACCCATCTGATCTTTGAAAATGTACATTTCATGTTCCTCATTTTCCTGTCGAAGGCGTCTGCATTAACTTTCTAGCCTTTCTCAGACATAACTTTAGCTATGGCATTTCGCAATGATTTTTTCTTAATAGCAGAATTTCGAAAGCACGACCCTTTCGCGAATTAAAAATAAGGTTTATATATGGTGTTTGGATGCCTTATGAGTTAAGTCCGAATCAACTCAAATGTGACGTAGACGTCTGTACTCAACTACTATCTCTTCTCCGTACATTTAACAGGTTGAACAGCTTAATTACTGGGTATGGAAAATGACCGCAAAAATCTATTGTAACTATATCTTGATAATTTGAAAAGTGATGCACAGAGGACGATGCAATTTTCTTTCTGGCAACTATGTTCCATTACATATATCAAAATAGTACAAAAAATTGATTGGAGTTTGATTGGACAATAATTGTTCATACACCGTACTCGCCATACTCAGCACCAATTATTATTGATTCAGATCCCTGATCAGTGTACTATCCGAAAAAAGATTCGATGATGAGGGCCACGACAACAGTCTTTAGATAAATTCTTCGAATAAAAACCTCAGCATTCGTTGTCATATAGGTGGGGACGTGTTGTTGATTAAAACGGCGATTATTTTATTTATAAAAATAAATATTACAAATTAAAAATATCTAGTTTTTTGTTAATTCGTCGTAATTGCTCATTGTTTATTTGCTGACCTAGAATTGTTGATTTGAAATCTAGAATTTCTATCTTGGTGAAAAACGGAAACTACAATAAATGAAAGGAATTGGAAAATCAAAACTAGTCTTTCTGCTTGAGACTGAAATTGAAATTTCTGAATTTAATTTCAGGACATGATGAAAATCTAAAAATACGGAGTAGTAATTGAAACTATTTACACTCAACAAACATTTTATTGATCATTCTAGAACAAAAAAATAGTGAAAGAAAGTGATGGTGTATTTATTATTTTATCAGGATGTAATTAATGTCTATCCTTTTATTATATACCACCATTAACCATCAACAATAATGGAAGAAAAATACAGGCTGTGAGTATGCAATTTAGAGATCATAATGAAGTTTATTCTTTTGTGAGAAATATTGGTGTCTGAGCTTGGCTGAAATTCAATTTGTATAGTTATATGGTATGTGGTGTTCTATTTCCAACCCGACATTCGCACAAAAGAATGGTTTCGGTATTGTTGCTGCTGCTGCTGTCTTTCGATCCAAAACCCTCACAATTTCTGTATTCTCTTTTACCAAACAGTTTTAAAATTTCAACCAACATATTCCTGACATTCTCTCTCTCTATATATACGATCAGGACTGTTCCTTTTATTTTTCAGGAGAAAGGACAGCTCCTCTTTTATACATCAAACTACTAAAAGAGGGGAAACATATGTGTTCAACAACAGAAACATCACTTTTATTAAATACGTACATTTTCGTAGACATGATGTTTGCTGCGATGCTAACAGACAGTTGTACATAATTTTATTTTATTCTTATACAATTTTATCAAATGGCTGAGATTGTAAAATTTTTGGATTACGATTAAATACGGCATTGATTCTCGTTTAGGTCGTTACAATCATTAAATTCTTCTTTTCAGAAAATTTGGACACTTGTAGTCGCATTATAATTGCACTATACCTATCCACGATAAACAAATGACTTTCAAGAAAAAATTAATATCTCAACATCCAAGTATAATTTTGTGCCACATTACGGCTCTCATTCGTTTGGCTAATTTTTCGCTTCATCGACGATAACGCAATCGAATATCTTATATTAGTGATCATGAATTTTGTTTTCAACCGCTAATCGAAGCAGTTTGCAGTTCAATTTATTTTTGATGATTTTGTGTCATCTATATGGAATAATTTAAGGCGAACATACAACCAACTATAATTGAACATAATTACACATGGTAAGAAATTAATAATTATTTCTGTTATAATTCAATAAATATCGCTTTATGGTGATGTTATTATTCAACATTCATGTTTATTACACTACATTAAACCTGTCAGTTTTCTTATAATTATTGGCCTTTATGTAAATTCCAGAAATTGAATTATGAACTATTTGATCACCATTTTTTTGTTTTTTTTCCTGTTTTTGTTGTTGCTATATTTGTCGCCCTTAATATTACCTTTACACGAACGAATTTATTGATGTTTGATAAAAAAAAATTAATCGATGTTATTTTTTACTTTTGAATTTTAATTACTTAATTATATATAATACGGAAAATATATTTTGGAGAAAATTGTCAATTTCCGGCTGGAAATTTTCTTGAATAGAATTTTATTACTGCTAGGTATAGGTATAGACTATAGACAATAAAATGGAACGAGAGAAAAAAGAAAAGAATCAATAGTGAAACAGAATGTGGAAAGTAGAAATTTTAAATGAATAAGGTCGGTAGTTGGTTTGATTTACGCGCCTGAAGGCCTCTCCATATATAGCAAAAGACACCCTCACCAAACCAACTATATACATTATACATGTACAGTTAGGTGCAAAAGTGAATCAATCGAAGGAGTTTCTGTGAATATTATTAAGAAAAAATTATAAAATATAATAATTCGAAAGATTTTTTTTTAATTCCTTCATCTACAAATATTGCGCATCGTAAATAAAATTGCACGTTGATATTCAAGGAGGCATTTTTTTTTTATTGAACTCATTTATGCTACGTAAGGACGGTCAATGTTTTGAAACCGATAGATAGGTTTATAACGTCCAGTATCATATAAAATAAAAATTCTAGGCATAAAGAACCATATTTAATTAGTTTGTGTATCGTAGAGAATAGATTATTCATATCTATATTTTGTTGAATAATGAAGCCAGTAAAAGAACTACTTGAAAGTGGAAAGTTGACAAGAGAAATTGCTTTGAAATATCGTATAAGCCAATCAACAGTGCAGCTTCTGAAGTGACGTTACTTTTAAAGAGGGATACAGGCAAATCCGGGAGTAAGTGGACAATTTTGCAATTCTTATGGAATTCATTCAATTGAATTGAAAAAAAAGCCGTTGGTTTCAAACAAAAATATTAAAGTACTAAATTGCTTTATGAACATGAACTGATGATGACTGGTCTAAGGTTATTTGGTCAGATGAAAGCAAAATCAACAGATTTAGTACAGATGGACGTCAGTGGAACTAGGAGAGAGTCCCTAAAATCCACAGCCGAGACATTACATCCAAACTGTGAAGCTTGGTGGTAGAAATGTTAATCTTTAGAGCTGTATTACAGTTTATGGTGTTGGGCACAAGGAAATGTATTTGAACATTCTCAAAGAACATTCGATAAAAACCATATGCCGTGTTCAAAATTTTAAGTGATGATGTGGCTAGCGCAGAATCCGGATCTCAATCCCATTGCAAATTTATGGGCTTATCTCAAACGTAGATTAGTAAATGAGTACGACTCACTACCATCGAATCTCAACGCTTTATGGGAACGTATACAAGAGTAGTGAAATAGTATCATCCCCAGGTGCGGTTGAGAAGGCAAAAGGTCGTTGGATCAAATATTAATCTCAATATTTCTTAGTTTGTAAAAAGTGATGCTAATAAAAATTTATCTCAAATTAATTTATAAATGAATTTTCGAAAATATAAATAAATATTAAAACTTGAAATTAGAATGCTTCTGTACATGAAATGTTCGATAACTGACTAAGTTTTACACCCAACTGTATACGGAAGAAGATTTTATATTTGTAGATGTGTCGTTTTTGTCGATTAAATACAAAGAGCAGCTTGCTGATTACGTTATCAGTAAGTATTCCAATTGTAAATGAGATGTTGTTCCATTCACAGGTTATATTTTAGCGATATAGTGAACTTTATAAATTTGATCGTTCGTAATATTGATCAACTGGACTGATTGATTCTGAATGTTAGTCTCAATCAGTATTAAATGAAAGGAACTGTGTTAGTTTGGAATTGATATATAAGGGAATATTCGTATAATAACGATTGGATTTGTTAAAATTTATCCTTATGATCTGAGATGATCTAATTTTATGATTAAACGGAAATTCATCATTGGCTTTCGACTAATTAACGAAACGAATAGTTTCCAACATAATTTTGATTAATTTTATTACGGAACAATAATTTCGCTAACTATTTAACACACAACTAATCTAGAAATTCTCTTATGAAATATTCGTTCAATCAATAAAAAGAATGTTTCAATTAATTGAAGGAAATTGATTTCAATAATTATAATATTATTTATAAAAGTGTTATTTGATTGAGCGAATTAAACAAAAACAAAAAATCCAATAAATATCAGGATGATTGGGTAATGATTTTTTTGTTTTGTTTTGATATGCTGTAATGAAATTTTAAACTGGAAAATTGCTATCTTTAATGCTCATTATCAGCCTTACATTGAGCTTTCGTGAATTCTCTAATCATTTCGACGTTCATTATAGTATCAGATATTATCTTCCACAACATTAAACAGTAACTAAACGAATTTTTCACTGTAATTAAAAAAAAAATCTATAAGACAACCGTGAAATTTGTCATTAGAGATAAATAATAAGGAAAATAGAAATTCTATTGAAACTAGATTTAAAAACATTTCTCAAATCAAATCAAAGTTTGATAAATGTTCTGTAAATTGAAATTTTGAACTAGTATAGCAGTATTCGTGGATACTCTATATATAGAATGTCCCTCAGAGACTAGTCATCACAATTCAAAACACAGAAATCATTGAAGACACTGTTAGAGAAATAACTCAGGAATTGGAATAAATCAAGGTATCAGACAAGTTTATACCCAATCGTCTACATAATTTGATCTATGTAAATGACCTTGTGAAAGAGTTTTTCGAATACAATGTTATTTTCAGATGACCCAGAAAAACATTACAACTCGTATTACATAAAATAAATTCACACCTCACCGATTATAATCAGAAAATATCTATATAGAAACAAAGATTATGGCGTTTCTGGAGAAAGAACAGATCAGAACAGAAATTTTAATTGGAGAGCACACTTTAGAGCAGTTGTCGCATTTCAGATATCTAGAATGTGATATTACATATGAAGAAGATAAATATATCAAAGAATTTGTGGAGTAATCAGAAGAGCATTGAAAGGAGAGATTTTGAGAGAGACACAAATAAAGTTTTATAAAGCTATGGTCATTTTCATCCTGTTATACGGATCGGAAACTTGGACATCTAGAAAGCAGGACTACGGGCAACTAGAAATGCCAGAAACAAGATTTCTAAGATCAGTAAAGGGACGGCGTTCAAGCTTGAACAATATGAAGAGAGATAACATAAAAATACACAATGCTTCTAGAAAGAATACCTAGAAAAAATTCAAACAATCACACAAGACGTAGGAGTTTCAATAGAATGAGAAGAAGATGATGAAGGAGCGGAACAGGCAAATTGCTCAATCCTGGAATGACAGAAGGAGAAGACAAAGAATATAGGGAAAATTATGTTATTGTTACTTTTCTAATTATTTGATATAATTGGATTGAAGAGCATAAGAAAAACGATAAAAAGTATAAGAAATTCGACTGGCGAAGAAAGTTTCCTAAGGTGTCCCCTTCCAATTCTAATGCCTCTGAGATATCTATGTATCTTTCTTTTAGGGGGTGAAATGGATCGTCAAATTTAGCCACCTTAAGGGGTGATTTTAAGATTCCACACACTTATAGTCAATTTTTGTTTCAATCATTTAAGTAGGTAATAATGACAAATGATGTGAATACGAAAGGTATTTCAGCAGCATTGAAAGTCGGAGGTAGACACCTGGGAACCTTTCCTTGTGAGTTGATTCTGAACTTTGTTGATAACTTGCTATGTTAAAATCTCCTGGAAAATTTGATTGAAAACTGTAGCTCTATTCCCTTGAATTTAGAAAATTATTCAATGGATAAAATATTTTAGTGTAAAATGGGTGAATTTCTGTGTTTATAAAAGATTTATTAGTGAAACTGCAAGAATATCCATAATTGCGAAATAATATTCTTCAACTATACTACAGGTAATCCAACTGCAAGATTAGTTAATTTTAGATTAGACTCGTACTGGTGAAATCTGCCATTACCCCCATATAGCGTTCACAGCTGCACCAGCCGCCATTATTCCACTTGTTCCGCTTTATAATCCTGATAAACGGCCATTGTGTGGCAGCTTTTCGTTAGTACAGTTAATATTGAACAAAGAAAAAAAATATAAAATTCTAAAAAAAGAGAAAACTAAATCAAATCGATTCGCAGCTTAAAATCAAATTGATTTAATATTATGAATAGGATGAATTTATATCAAAATTGAAAACGATTAATAAACAAAAATTAATTTCAATTTTGTCTGTTTTCTCTAAGGGAGAACGAAAATAAATTAGTGGCATCAGGTGAAAGTGGCGATTACTGGTACAGTCCTGTGGATTCGCTAATGAAACTGATAGGAAAATTTCAGGTTAAAAACGGTATATTGGCGATATGTCTTTTTAATTTTAATAAAGTGCGAGTATATATTTTATGAATTTATTATTAGAGTCTTTCATCGCATTAATTTTGAAAAGGAGATTGCAAAGGAAATGAGCTTACCTCTGTTGGAATTTCTCCATTAATCTTGACTAGGAGACCGAGAAGACGACAACATACGAATCGAAAAGATAGAAGAGAATGGTTGAATATAGTGATGGTTGTTGTATGAATGAGAGATGGAATGTAAAGGAGCTGTGGTATTTAAAGTTTGTCCCATTTCTTCGTTCATTTGCACATTCAAGCTGTATCATTAGTTGTGTCGTGAAGTGGCCCCCTGAGTCACACCTTCACAATAATAACCGAGACACTCTAATATCGTTTCCGAAATGCTACCTTTTCTACAATTAGAACACAATTTTCAAGTTTATATGTTTAGAATGATGGGAAGAGCAAATTTATATCCATGCTATCCTTGTTCTTATTTAATCAGTAACTTGATGAAATAGATTAACAAGATTTGTATTTCTATTTATTTGTCCATTATTTCCTTGAACTAAAACTTTACAAAATCTAGCTACAATCAAATTTTTCCATTACTAATCTTATTAGAATATTTTTATATAGATTGATGGAATAAATTGAATCAAAATTGTAGATGTGTGAAAAATCATTGTGAAATCACATCAGGTGTAGAATCTACATATCGATATTCACATTATCACCGCGTGTCGAACAGTCTTCAATGTTTAAAAAATGGAATGACGTAAATAAAACGCTGGCCAATTACCTTTGTCACATTTAATGAAAATTGAAAGCTACAAATCACGATTAAACCAGCTTTGAATAAATCAATCGCAATAAATAATTAAAACCGCTATATAACATTGACTGTTTGTATAAAATAAATTTCCATATCTTATTCATATAGGATTCCACAAACTATTAATAAATCTTTAGGAAGGAAAACTCTAACTAGTTGGACTCCAAGAACTCTGTAACTTCTCTATTTTCACATTTCCCATGAAACTTCAAAATTCGAACAATAGTGCAGCTTATTTTATAGAAAAAAAGCCTACTCGTTTTTCAGTTATTAGGTATCAATAACATTTCATAACTTTTTGTTAACTTTCAATAAATATCTTGGCAAAAACATTACAGTGCTGATTCGTAAATGAAAAACTATGAAACAATTTTAGCTAGAAATAATATTTTCCATCAACTGGGATTTTCTTAAATTTGGCACACTCACTCAGGTACAAAGTTTCGACAATTTGGGTTAATCCAAGTGGATCTAGAGCTTTGTTGGATGCTACAAAATTTGTGCAGAGCTCTTTTATGGGGTAATATTTTCAAATTAAAATAACAAACAAGAAAAAAATTATTTCTTGTATTCGCAATGAAACAGCAGCATGTGTATCTAATTATTATTATTTTTCATAAATTCAGTAATCAAAAATACGAAGATTCTTCTATATGTTAAAGAGCTTTACATCAAATAGGTTGATACCTCTCAACATAACCTGCATAAACTCATGATCCTCATGAATAATTTAATCACATAAACTCAAACTAGTTTATTTCGCCACCTCTTTAATTAATAATCAATTGGTCTAGAAGTTGTCCCATTAGAGGATTTAGATGATTTTTTTAACACATTACAGTGTGTTATGGCTATCTTGCTGATTTAGTTAGTTAGTATCACTTAATCCATATGTGGTGCATGGTTTGTTACATACTTTGAAGCATTCACAATTTGTCGCAGTTATTTAGATAGCGATCTTTGGATTATTTGAATGTTGGGCTTTAAAGCACACTCCTTTAATTCTACGCCATATGCCCATTTTGACCTGATTATCGATCTATCAATTAGAACTTTATTATTGTGAGCTTTCAACCAGTAACTAATGTAATTCCTTTATTAGGCAGTCTATTAGTTTTTTGTTTTTTTTTTTATGGGTGTTTCCATGTCAGTTTAGTGTTTAGACGGAGGGCTAGATATTCTACACTTTGTACTTGTGATATATATACATTTTATTTGACGATCTAAATGGTGAAAAATGCCTCATTTGAGCTCCTTGCACTATCGAGATATGTAAAAACTTATAGCAGTGCACTAAAAACTTGTCAACTGATGGAAAAAAAAGTAGCCGGATTTTTATTCCTCTACTCTTGTTGAAAGGCTATTTCGTTCAAATATGATTTTGGAAAGCTGAAGTAAGTCGGTGGGAAAATATTCTTTATTTTAGACATACGTCCGGGTAGTCAGATTTGATCATTTTAAACTTTTTCCAAAATTCCTATTCATCGTAATTCTATGGACTTGTTGCACAGTGGAGTATTCAAAACTGATAATTCGGTATCCAATTTTCATAAGGCAAGTCTGTAAACGATCTTTGGAGTACTTTCGAAATTACTGACAGCAAGCTTATGGGTCTGTATGAAGGAGATATCTGTCTAATTTTTTTCTGGTTTGGCTATCATTATAACTTTTCTGAAGACATTCTGGCCAAGTCTTGAGATAGCATTATGTACTCAGGTTAGCTTAACATCACTAAATATGCCTTTTTTGTGCAATTTGCAGTTACAGAAAAAAGTCGAGGTGACTTTTTTAGATTCAACAACTCAATTCATATTTTATATCGAAAATTGAAAGAAGGTTAATAATTTTCATAAATCTCATATTATAAATATGTCTTATCGAAATCGCTATTGGACGTTGAATTTCATCTTTTAAAAAAGTTTACATACTCAATTGTATCTCTCACGGCTTGTTTGATTTGCAATGGAGTGCATCAGTAAAATTGGATTTCTAAAATTCATTTGAAATTGACCCATATTGACTCGACATTCAACTTGTAAAATTTAAGTATTATCAGTTTTAATTTGTAGAAATACACGATATCAGATTTGGAAATATCAGTTAAGTATTATTGAAAATTCGATAGAGTTTTGTTTTTTCTTATTATATCTATTATTGAATTTGTAAAAAACAGGATAATAAAAATGGATATAGAATTGAACACATCTCGTTTCTCGGCATTTGTGGTAATTTGATTCCGGTTCTCGTTATGCAGATACAACTCAATACATGCTCCATGTTTGCTATACATATATATATGTATATATTATATATAGTCTGTATATGTATATATGTCGAATATTTTTCCGCTTGTTTTACGTTCCCGTGAGCATTCTAGCGCGTACAGTTGGTTACGAGATATAAAAAAATTCGGTATATAAATCTAAACTAATGAAATAGTTTATAATGCCATGAACACATGTTAACTATAATATTTACATAAAGAAATAATATAAATAAATTTAAAAAAACCTACTGTTTTAATATACAAAAAAATTGTACCAATTCAATTTCAATTATTTCTTAATTAGAAAAATTCCAATTGGCAATTGCACTTCATTATATTCTCTTGATCATTATTCCCATTTGAAATAAGATCATGGAAATATGAATCATAATATGCATGTGGTAGAGTAGAATTTCGGTAATACAGACATAGATAAACATACTCGGAATAATTGACAATTATTTTGAGAATATACATATCTTAATTATTATAAAATAGACATTTCGGAGAAAAATTCTGTAAAATCACAAGATGATAATATTCATTCAACTATTTAATTATTTATTTTTACTTTATTATCAAGCTTTGAACAAGAATTATTCATTAAAAAATTGAATTCTCTCTCTATTATTTATTTGAATTATAAATATTTCAGATATTGTTTCTATTAGTCGAATAAAAAAATTCTTTTTGCATTATTCATCGTTTACAGTCAATATTAATGAAAATGAATATTTTATGTCATTGTGAAAAAATTAGTTGCCAAACTAATGAAATAAATTGACGATAAAATTATAGGGAAAAAAATCTACACAACTTTAAAATAAAAAAATTATATTTATACAAGCTGTCTGGCAAATAATTGTAAAAATTTCAAGGATGATGCTACATTCAAAAATAATTGAGCAAGTCCATGTAACATTTTTTCGTCAAATCAATATTAGCGGACTTACAGTGCCTCAAACTTTGTTTTTTTTTCTAAAGAAAATTTGCTTTGGTATAAAAGCAATTATCGTCCAATTTGGCACAAATATTTTTGATACTAAATTGTATCAACGCACAAAATTTGGTGAGAAATACATAGCCCTGAAAGCGCCAGGATGCTTTGATCAGACAGAAAATTGTTCAAACCTTTCCTAACTGTTGACTTTTGCGGATTTTATTATTTTCCAATAAACATAACGAGAAAATTTGTCAGAAAGAAAAAGTCAATCGTTTTCGAGAAAACTTCATTCAAAGTTAAAGACCGATTGATAAATTTTGTTCAATACAGCTCGTGCCTTGGACGCGAAATACTGCGATTTTTGGATCGACTTCTAGAAACTGAATAGCCTGACAAAGACAAAATTTCTAAAACTGCTACTACAAATTTTGAAAACTTATTTGTTGAATTGTAACTTGGACATTAAGCATGATGTGTCGACTGTATACATTTCATCCCCGAAAAATCCTTTGAAAAACTATTCGAGGTCATCTTTTCACTATTAAATAAAGCAATTATTTTTTAGTACACTTTGGACTGTTGGGGTGTTGTTGAAACTTATAAGAATTGCTTTCATCATAGACCAACGCTATTGCTTTCCACATTTTACCGTGACCCAAATGTCTTCTTTCAAACTAGTCGGGTCAAGCCTCCAACAAAAGCACCGTTCGAATACAGTTTTTGGAACAAAAAAGTTGCTAGTTTAGCTGCTGGGAGTATATATTCGCATGTAAGCTCAAGAAGTTTATTTTTAGATTCTAGAATATTGTGGTCAAATGTATTGATTCTCTACAATTCTCAACATAATCTTTACGACATTTTTTTACGCCAAGAACTTGACCAAAATGATTATGCTCCCTTTTACAATCTTGTGAATAGACACTGCAAAAAATAGACAGCATCATTCCCTAAAATTAGTGATTTCTACGAATAAAACCATCTACATTAATCACAGGCAACTAGATTCAAGAAATTGGCCCTGCTGATGGATTGGACTTAATGAACCTATTTATTGGCTAGCACGAGCTCTAGATCTTTCTCCACCAGATTATTTCTTGTGGGGCCATCTCGAAGTAGAAGAATTTTAGTATGCACTCAGCGATCATCAAGGACACATTAAAAAAATATATAGAAGAAGGTGATGGACATTTTAAACATAAACTTCATTATCAATTTAAGGTTTGAATTGACATTTCTATTCAAAAGGAAATCTATTTTAGAAGGTCACTCATAAAGAAATATAGTGAAATCAATTTTTCCCCATGAGTGGT